>WNNJ02000899.1:0-30149 GCA_012934845.2 Pomphorhynchus laevis | reverse complement strand
ATATATAGTTACATCATTACTATATAAACCATTTACTATTAAATAAAATTAAAAAATAACGAACAAAGATTTAAAATACTGAACTAACAAACGAAAATAGATGTAATAAAATAATAATTAATAAATGAAATTGTCATCGATCTATAGGCAATAAATTGAATTACCTGGTATAATTAGTATTACCAAATAATTTTAAACTTATTTTAATAAAATGTATCTATTTAGCTAGCATGAAAGCAGATATATAGACTACAATGTTATTTCATTGTTTGTTGAAATTACAGTTGTGAATAGAAACAAAGAAATGATTCAACAAGGACATAACAACTTAAAAGACATGAATTTACTGAAATTTAAACTTCAATGACAGGTGATTTCATTGTGTTGATTATAATAAGTTTAGATGCTGGCAATTTAATTATATCTTTTTAAGAATTGATTAATATTATTGACATTGTTAGAAACGACGAACATAAAGATCATCATAAACTTAGTTGCAATTGCTGGAATATATCTTCTTCGCACTTGAAGAAAGCTATTTTAGTCGTCAATGCTTTATTTTAGAATAAATTTAGGAAAATCAATGGTTATTTGTTGAATGACTATAAAGCTGATAAAACGTTTGGCGAGTTGAGCATAATCTAAAAAGCACGTTACTTTCAGATGGATTTAACTATTTAACTAGAACGGATAAATAGAGATTGCTTCACATCATCATTAAAATTATAAAATCCTAATTGGTGAAAAACTCGTCTGAATAAATAATTGTTTAATATTAACGATAATTCGAAAAAACACATTTGCAAGATAAAATTTATTTTAATCGTATTTTGTAAACATTTTATATTAGACTTACAGATAATCCGTGGACTTAGTAAACAGATAAACGAAATCTGAAATTGACTGAATTCCGTTGCATCTTAAATCCCTTCAATCATTTGCAATCCATAAAATATTTACATTAATTTGAAGTGAAGATTCATTTTAACTACTTTTTTATAAAAATTAATGCACATTAAAAATATTTAAACAGTGAACAGTAATAATATTTAATATTACTAAGTAGTAATATTAATATTACTTAGTAATCGTAAATTATTAAAGTTATATTAAACTTGTGCTGGTTTAAGAGTTGTCAGCGTGTTAGTTTAATTAAATTTGTAATTAATAACCATATAATTCTTTGCTTATACAAAATTATCTACTTTAGAAATGTTCTTTTTATAAATTTGTACAACGTTTTGGTTATAAGCAGTGACCCTTTTCAGGAGAGTAATTGTTTACAAAAATCTCCTTATATCCCATAGATACGGAAGAATCCAAAATTTTTTTAGTCTATACTACCTATGAGGATACTTAAATTATAGTTCAATTTATCCTTTCTCCTCTTCCATATGAATATATGAATATTAAAGTAAAGAATATAAAATATAAATATAAAATATTTATAAAATATGCCTATGAATATTTATATTCGTATGATAATATGAATAAAATTATTACATTTTAATATAACATTTAATTTCGTATTAATTTCTATTTAACCGATGAAAATCTAACTAATCAGCTCGTATTTTTATTCATCAAATACGATAATTTGTATTTGCCAAATACAAATTACAATAATTTACAATTATTTTAAATTGACACTTGATGCATTTATGACATTAATAATAATCTTAAAAACTTCAACGCAGAAGTAACGAGTGTGATATATAAAATAAATACGATCAGTTAAATGAATTTACGTACCTTGTATTATATATTAAAAAAGTGGATTTCTTAATCCTAAAATTTTTTATAATTCAGAGTTTAATTATTTAATAATATTTAAAAACTCAATATTTATGAGCTGATTATTAGATAATAAAATGCAATGTATTAAAACAATGCATTGGTATGAGACGTAATTCGGAACAACTGCAACGTTATCATGTTCATTTACTCAACTTCATAAAGCGGAATAACCAAATTTTCATCTTCAGGAAATTCTTGAATACTTTATATTATACCTGAGTTTAATTAATGAAGAATTTTTAATACCTTAACTTTATGAATATAATGTAAAAGATAATGAAATTATCTATTTTTATCTTAGAAGGAAATAGTAAGATTAAAATTAAAAGCAGAGCAAATAAAATTTATAAACATAAAGTTTGAAATTTCAAGAAAGCCAGAAATAAATCAAATGTATCAGTCAATTTGTATCAGTCAAATGAGTCAATTTTAAATTAAAATTACTTGAAAAGCAATTGGTCTACTATTACACTTTACTAAAGCACGTTTGGGGTCTAAACATTCGTGATCTTCACACATATCAATTAAAATTGCTCTAAATAAGTCAGCTATTATTTATTTAATTAATCTATTAAAAAATACAAAATTGTAAAATTTTCATTCAAAAATCAAACTAACGGAAATAAAATGAGTGTAATCAAATATACTATGAGATCCCAACTTGATCAAAAATGTTTATTTTTAATTTTGAATATAATTTTAAACTGTTATAATTTTCAGACGATATGTATCAATTAAATTATTTAAATGATACTTAAGGTGATCGATATTATTGCATATTATGGCGATACGTAAACTTTATCTAAATATTTTATTTAATCGTATTTTGAATGCGTGAATCAATTTAGTCTCAAGCAAATACAGAAGATAAAAATACGTGAACAAATAATCAAGCTATTGTGAATAAATTTTACTTAAAAACCGCAAACTTACAAAGATTTTAAGTTATATGTTTCAGGCAGTTGTGCTTTGGTTATACTCACTATCCGATTGAATGATAAATTTCTACACAAAGACAAATACATTGAATACACAATCAAAAGGTTTACAATTTATTTTTTTAATAGTTTAGAGCATTTTAAGCGATTAAGTCCAAAAATTCATTTGTTTATATTCCCAAAGTCATTACCAAATTTAAACTGTCAATGCAAAATTATATTCCAATACGAGATACGGTTTAAATTGTATCAGTTCGAGCTTTGTTCATGTAAATTATTAATATTATCTTAATATTATTCTTATAATATTAAGATAATATTATAATTAGAATAATATTACCCTTAAGTGAGCATTCAGATAAAGCCTTCCATCTTGATTCAATGTGTCATTAAACTTATCTTCCTGGAATGTTTGTTAAACAATCTTTTACATCAAAGTTATATAATGTTTAGTCCGTAATAAAGCTTGAAATCTTACTAATTAAGTCATTACTCTCTTCAATCGTAAAGGAGTTCGTATATACATCACCTTATACTAAAATTAGATTTTTTGCCTTTTTGTAATTAGGCAAGATTGTTGAGGCAACAAAGCAGCGAATGGATAATTGGCCTTGTGTATTTTTGGTAAACCATATATTATGCTGATTAACGAACCGGTTGAATGAAAATTATTGATAACTTTATAGTTAAGTTTTATAGCTTTTACTTTCAACTCTGGTACTCCTATGACAAGCACTCAGACAATATTTGTCATTCTATTGGAAACGATAACTCCCGTATTATAGCTTATGCATATTAAATCAAAATATTTAATTTTGTAAAAATATACTAAATATATTAAATTAATATAAAATCAAATACCTCAGTTTAGAATAGTTCAAAAATGTGTCTTAATTTAGATCAGATAGATCAGAAACGAATGTCGTATTTATAAATAGCATAATTAAATTTACTATTTAAAACAACACGTATTCAAAAATTTGTACTTACAAATAATGGACATTGGGAATAAATTTAAATATTGCGAAATTCAATTCTTCTATTATGTTGCCAGAAAGTGAACTATAATTTAAAGCATATAATAATGGTTTACGGATAATATGTTTATTTACAGATGTACAAGGTAAGAAGCATTAACTCGATAGAAAAAATTCATGGATGTGATATTTGAACGAAGAATCGACCTTCACACAGAATATAGGCAATCAATATTTTAGAAAAATAATATATTTCAAATAATAGATAACAAAACAATGTAGATTGATCTAGGTCGACAACGTTTCTTATTATCGACTAATTTAATAACATTTAACAACATTTATTCGAACACAATAGAGTAATAGAGTGTTAACTGAAAGAAATATAAAATAATAAATAGAATTAAAATACAAAATAGCAATAGAGTGTTAACTGAAAAAAAATATTTTAAAACTTTCATAACGGAAATATGATGTTTTTTATATATTTGATGCAAACCAAATAGTATTTATTTAAAATATAATTATGTTGTTAAGAAAAAATTTTACATATTGAATATTACATATTAATAACGCAAATATAATGTTTTTATAACATTATAAACGTTGTATTAACGCAAATATAATGTTTTTTTGATATTTAATGAAAACATATTAGTAATTGTCCAATGATACGTTCAATGTGCTCTTCAATTGCAACAGTCGAAAATTTGTGAGCATCATATTTCTTTATAAAGTAAACATGATCTAAAATAAATTCTTTATATAAAAAGCCTTCTTCTCAATATAAATATTAAATATCAAGGCAACTTATTAGAAAGTAGCAAGAAATAATAATGCATCTTACATGCTTGTAGCTCCGGTAGTCCCATGATGCAAATCCCAGTCGGTCAACACTGTAGATTTCAATTCTCTGATTATAAAACAGAAACATTTTACAACTGCAATAAATTAAATTTTAGGAAACGATAAAGAATGTTGTAATTTAGCCGGTTTAAATATATTCTTTATATAAAAGGCTAGTATTTAACGATTAGAATTATATAGAAACTAAATTTATTCGAACTAAATTAAACTAAATTATATAGAAACTAAACCAAATTATACTAAACTAAATTAATATAGCAACATTTTTAAATTCAAATGTCTTAATGATCTAATTGGTTATAAAGAAAACCTTGTAACTTTAGCGAAGTTAGCATTTTGTTTAATTTATACGTATATATAAAGTCACGAAGTAAAGCTTTCAACAAAATCATAAAGTTGATATTTTTCAGCAGCAAAATGAGTGACATGTGGTCACTCACTTGTCGGGAATAAAAGCAACTGCTTAATTCAAATGTATGAATCAAATGCGAAGTAAATGCGACAAAATATGACATAATCCTTTTACGAGACTAGCAAATCAACTAAATAAAGGAATTACCTAATTATTTGTCAATTAAATATTGGACAAATGCTTACACATTTATTCAATAATGATATGAATATTAAAAGATTACGTACTTTGAGAATAAATAAAAAAATGCATTTTAGTAATTATTGCTCAAAGGTAAACGTTTGAAAAAGTCTAAACTGGTATTATTTTATGATCTACAAAACTTACATGTAAGTCAATTTATCCAAGCCAAAGTAGTCTTTGATGTTTATTGCACAACCAGAAAATCTTCTAGAATTTAAATTATCTATTAATTTTTTATTAATACAATATTTTGCATTTTAGACAGAACATTTTGTTAATTCTAAAATTGTATCAGGATATATATAACGATTTATTCACTTTTTAATTGTGTTTTGTTTATACATCAATATTTTAAACTTTAATTTTCTACGGTCAGTGAAATTTAAGTTAAATTAATAAAGAATTTTGCTTAGATATTATAAAACATTTTGCGAAACAATTTGTGAATTATTAAATTATTTTATCGATACAAATAACAATTTATATAATCTTGAATTGTAATGAAATTTAAGGTATTAAATATTAAACAACAAAAGTGAAACATGAAGAAATACGGATCTATGGGATTGTAGACACGCTAGGAGATACGTAGGGATTGAAAGAAATAGAAAAATGAAAGACTTTTGCTTATAACAGAAAGTGTAATATAATCTTAGGCATTAATAGAGCGAAATAAGAATCTTAGGCATTAAGATATTTGTTAGATTGACGAGTAAACAATAAAGCCAAAATGTTATTAACTCATTGCGTCATGCATTGAAAATTGTTTTTGTATATCAACGTGATTATACTTAAAATGAATTTTAAATAAATGTGTCAAAGATATAATTTAATCACATGAGAGAATGCATTTATCTTTTATGAATAAAATTTCGAAATTACATTAACTATCAAACTTACATTTCTTCGATCTGATTAAAAATTCCGTTTATATTAGGGCATTGAAGATGATTTAAAGTAATTGAACTAAAATAACATCAATTAGAAAACAAGGCGAATTAATTTGGAACAAAAACAATTCCAAACTTTAACAGAAATCTGTCACAAACAAAAGTAGCAAAATTAAATTAAGGAATAATTCTGTAACTAACGATTTATTATCAGCATCAAGTAAGAAATGCCTGTTATTGTAGTATTCGTTAATGACGATATCTAGTATCCGTTGATGACGTTAGGTTGTTTTAATTTCACCAGCTTTAGCAATTACTATATTGAACAAGTTAATGATATGACTTACTATGTAGTTACGATATGCCTGTTGAAGTAAAATCCTTCAAGCAGTTGATTTGAATTTTGCAAATTAGTTTTCAATAAAAGTTATAAAAGTACTCATCGCGGTTAATCAAGGTAATCTGCAGATTCAAGATTTATTAAATTCATAATTCTATAAATTCACAATTTCCAAAGTTGTGAATCGTGCAGGTAAATTTAGAAATATTATCAGCCTTTAATTTTATCAGGTTTATTTGAATTATTACCCGTTTAAGCAATGATTTTATAGAACTATTTAATGTTTATTTGATATTCAATTGCTATTTTACCACATTACGCAATGATTTGATGTTTGTAAAATGTTATATTAATGTTATATCAATGATATATCACTTGTATTATGATAAATGTCAAATTATCATTTGTAACGCTTATTTGGTATTTAATTGCTATTTTATTTTCAAAATTGTCTCATCGTTTAGACAATAAAGTTAAAAATTATAAATAAAATGAAATAATTTCATCTAATATGAAAAGCATAAATTATTAAACTTAATTATTAAAATTGAAAAAATATTAAATACAAACATTTATATTTATTCTTTTTAAATCAATTTATAAAATATGATTTGCAAAATAAATTATAGTCATATTATGATATTATATTTATAATTAATATAAAAATATAAAATATGATCCGTTAATGACTTTAAAATTGAATAAAAATAATAATTAAATATAACATTTTATATTTACTTTAAATAAAAGCTATTAGATTTATTTGTCTTGTCAAATACGTTGAGCTATTAGTTTTTTTAGCATTTATTTTTGTGAATAAAAGCTGCTTTCTGTATTCTTAGCTTTTATTTACAAAATTGTGAAGCGTGCAGATAAATTTAAGAAATAAAAAAAATTATTAAATAAAAATTAAATATTAGTTACTATTTATTAGCCCTTAACTTTTATTATTTTCAGGTTGTTTTGATTATTACCTGTCTTTAAAAATAATTTTTATTAATTATAAATTATTATAAATAATTATCTTTATAAATAAAGATAAATAATAAATAATTATATAAGATTTTATACAATATATTTACTGTAATATTATATTATACAATATACAATATTATATTATATTTACTGTAATATTATATTCATATGTCTTATCAAATATGTTAAGCTCTTAGAGCTTTGACGGCTTTTATATCATGCGTTGAACAATTTTTAGTTGTTAAATTAAAAATAATTAAAACTCTTTTAATTATTCATTAAAGGTAAAGTTTGCTAAACAATGTTTCCTTCAAACGGATAAATGATAAAAGGTTAAATCGTTGCTCAATCTTCAACTTTGACATACACAAATAAATAGTCCAAATATCAGAATAATAATTTGTATACCAATAATCACAGAATGAAATCTATTTTGCCACAAATTGATCCACGAAAATTTAAGCATACAATAAATGATTGAGTTAATAATTATGTTATGTTTAGGTAACCATAACCCAATGAAATTTACATGACAGTACGCAAGAATATATGTAAAAAGATAAATGTAAAAACTATATATGTATAAAAGTTTATTAAGTTCTAAATTAAAAATTCTTTTTATTATTAATTAAAGGTCAAGTTGGTTAAATGTAGTTCCTTCAAACGGATAAATGATAAAAGGTTAAATCGTTGCTCAATCTTCAACTTTGACATACACAAATAAATAATCCAAATATCAGAATAATAATTTGTATACCAATAATCACAGAATGAAATCTATTTTGCCACAAATTGATCCACAAAAACTTAAGTTATGCAACCATAGCACAATCGATTTTTACATTAAAAAATAACATAAAAACTTGCAAGAATAAATATATTAAAGTCGCATCCATTGATGTACAAATTTGTATTCAAAACAATAATTATAGCATAAATTATTTGTTCCAAAGCTAAAACGTTTCAGCTTAATATTATTGATAGAGTTATACATATTATGGCGAAACATTCACATATAAATTTTTGATAGATAGGTGTTATAGTTATTATAGCATAGATGTATGTATATATTTCTCCGAATATAAAATTAATTAATTTTTTAACGCTTCTTTAATAACAGCTATATCTAAATTTGTAATTATTTACAAATTTGCGAATAAAGAGTTACTAAAATCTTAATTAAAATTTAATTAAAATTTTATTTAATAATTAATTCCTTCTAATTTCATCAGCTTCGTAAGTAAAAAATAGATGTTAAAATAATTCCGTCAAGCAAAGAATTGATAAAAGGTAAAATAGTTGATTAATCTTTAACTTTGACATACACAAATAAATAATCCAAATATTAGAATAATCATTGAATACCAATAATTACAGAATGAAATCTATTGTGCAACAAATTGCTCCGGAAAAACTTAAGTTATGCAACCATAACACACTCGCGTTTTAAATTCAATGAAAGTTAAATGAAAGTATTCAAGAATGTATGTACTAGATTCCAATCCATGAATTCCAACACATTTTTATAAAATAATATTAAATATTACACAAATTATTTGTGCTGAAGCTAAAACGATTCAGCTTAATATTATTGATAGAGTTATACATATTATCAAATAATATGTTTAATATTATTGTATTAATAATACAATATTAACATTGACTGGTAAAAAATTCTTTACTTATAACTACATACATTATTAGAAGAGAAAATTTTTTCGGAAAATCTTGTCAACCAAGATTAATATTATTAATACTAATATATCAGCTCTAATATATTGGAACATACCAAAAGACAACATACCTAGAGGAAAGCCAGCAACAGAGCAAAAATTGCTGCTCTTGCAACGGACAAGCGGCAAGATGCAAGGGGTATCGGTGCTTTAATTCCAGAAATGCATTCCGCAATTGCGGGGCCCCTGAATGTTGTAATCGAGTAAGATCACATGCGCAATTCAAGTTAGAATCAGTCAGCACGGGTCAAATGTAGATCAGCCGACGTTGAGTGAATATGACGGTGATCGATCAGAACCAGCAGATCCTTACATCTGTAAACTCGATCAGAATTTCAGAAAGATTATCAATTGACGACCAAACTTATTCACGCTTCCATTTTGCACCGCAAGCAACGAGTTCATCGACTTACTTTGTGCGAAATACGAGACCGTTGCAAGGAAATTGAATGGTGAGGTATTTGCATTGAAAAAAATGGCAATAATGTGTCAATGCATTTTACAAAGAATTCCCGCAAGAAATGTATCAGGTATTCGAAAAACTTTAGAGCGCAGATTAAACATGTGGAAAAATGGCGAACTTGATGACCTCATCTGAAAAGCGCGTGCATTGCAAAGCAAGATAATCGCTAATTCACAGACCAGACCGGCACAAAACAGTGGCAAAAACGTTTCATCAGCCTTATTGAATCAGGCAAAACAAAATCAGCAAAAAAAATTGCATGGATCAGCAATACCTTAATCAAAGTCCAGTCTATTCACTCCTTGATGAGTTTAATGAACGCACCGTCGGGGATATATTAAACGATCTGCATCCAGGCGCCGCAATTTGTTAAAGGGATGTGCTACTGCAGGCACCACTTGAGGACTGTGTGTATCACCATCCGGTTGAGTTCTCAGGTGTAGACGCAAGAGAGATATTCGTGGCTTCTCTAAGGACTCAAGGCGGTGCAGGTCCTTTGGGAATTACCGCTCATGATTTCCAGCGTATGCTCAGCTCTTTTAAGTCTCACTCTGCCGCTTCGGCTGAGAGTATTGCAATGTTAGCTCGACGGATTGCTACGGAGCAGATAGATTTCTCCGTGATTGAGGCATTAGTGGCAAGTCATCTTGTTCCGTTAAACAAGAACCCTCGAATCCGGCCTATAGGGGTTGGAGAGATATTAAGGTGGGTAATCGGCAAAGCATTAATGAAAATTGTAAAGCAACCCTTGCAAACCGTGGTTTGCACTCAACATCTATGCGCCGCCCAAAGATCCGGTTTAGAATACACAATTCATTCTGCAACTAGCGCATTTCGCTCAGACGATAACTTCGGAATTTTGACCGTCGACGCCGTAAATGCTTTTATCAGAGCGAGTCGACAAGTTGCATTAGCCAACATATCATTTGTTTGTCCAGCATTAGCCCAAGTCCTGCGAAATACTTATGCTGGCATCACCTTGATGGCAACTGAAGGGTATCATCGGTGCTAATGAATGCTTCACCCAGGGCGACCCGTTCGACATTGCAGCTTTTTCCGCGTTATCGATTCCGTTAATTCGGCGTATACAGGGAAACATTACACAAACGAAACAAAGATGGTACGCCGACGACGGAAATTTCGTTGGATCTGTCGAAGAATTGAAGAAAGTATGTGATATACTTGTGGAAATCGAACCTTAATATGGCTATATAGTTAAACCAGAAAAATCCAAGCTGCTTACACATCCCCACAATATTGGCAAGTCAAAAATGCTCTTTGACCATGAGAAGATCTCAATCACTTGTAAAGGTATCAGGATGCTTTGCACACCTGTAGGTACGTTGGCTTACGTTAAACAAGAGGTCATACAAAAGGTACTTTGATGGTATGACCAAGTAGATAAACTCAGCATGGCAGCGGATAGTGACGCTCACTCCATATATTTTGCATTCAACAGAGCATTGCCAATGTCGTTGGACACACCTAATGAGAACAACGAGATGTGATAGCGATTGGTTCATCACGCTGACTGCATCGATCAATGACTTCGCTGGTAAAGTTTGCGACCACTGCATGACTGAAGAGGATATGTCCATATTTGCTGTCCCTCCCCATATGGGCGGACTTGGAATCAGACATCCTGTTTTTGTCTCACAACATGAGTATGAATCTCCAAATCAATTGTGTAGCCCATTCGATACCACAGAATCGCTTTATATTCACGAACAATTGCAATCGGATGCAGCGGGTCAAATAAAGTCTGCAAACTTCAAGCGGCCCAAACTAGCTCGCTTGGTACTTAAGATGGACAAACCGAACATAAGTCATCTCCTGGAATATGCTTCAAAAAGGGGCATCAAATTAACTAACATCTCGACCACTTGATGATTACTGACTTTATCTGACTACAACGGAGTTTCGTGACGCAATGTCTGTAACGTAAGCTTGAACCCCATCTAAGATAGTAAAAAATATATGCGGAGATGAGTTGAATAATGTTCATGCATTGTCATGCAAAAGGGCGGTTTATTGACGATAGGTCATAATTAGATCCGCGACGTTGTATCAAAAGTACTCACAGACGTGTGTTCTGGGGTCGCCACTGAGCCAAATCTATCTGGTGTTCATGATACAATAAGTTTCGACAATAATGCGACAACTCGAAGACCAGACGCATGTCCTGATATTGTGTGCAGTGGATTGTTCGGTGGTAGGATGGAAAGTACGTTTTTTGACGTATGCATTTTCAACGAAATAGCTCCATCCTATATATCGCAATCGTCGGCTGCGTGCTTCGAGTATCATGAGCAACGAAAGCGAAGCAAGTACGAAGAAAGGATACGTGAGATTAATCATACTATCTTCTGCCCATTAGTGTTTGCGTCAACGGGTGGTGCAGGCAGATTCCAATCTTCGTACGAGGCTCCGTACGAAGATTGGAATTGCGCTCGCAAAGTCGATATCACAATGTTTCCAGGCGCCGCGTTCCAACTCAATGCACCGGTACATTCGGTCATAGACATTGAGTTGGAAATAGCACAACTATCATTATTTTCTTTTAAATATATTTTGAATTCGAAATATGTTGATTTCCATTTGCGGGAACTTCAAATATTAATTTATTGAAATAAAAAGATATTAATATTATAATAATTTTATATTATAATAATATTATTGATAGATAATATTACATATTATACATAAAAAAGTTATAAAAGTCAATTTTAAATAACAGATATAATTAATAAATAACAGACTATGAAAAACAGACTATAAAAAATAGACTATGAAAAACAGACTATGAAAAAAAGCTATGAAAAACATACGATGGATAACATACGATGTAAAACAGACGATGTATTATATTTTCATTAAAATCATCAATTATAAAACAAATTATTTGTGCCGAAGCTAAAACGATTTAGCTTAATATTATTGATAGTGTTATACTAACATACTTTCGGTGAAACATTCACAAATATGGCGTTACAAAGCTTTATCGAACTCAATATACGATTAATAATTTATATTTAGAGACTATCACTAGCTCTTATGGTACACCCTGAGATGCAGAGAAGTACCGGAGGAATTGATCGAATGGGTGAAGATGCTGTCAGAGACACCACGAGCAGTGTTCCTTTTACAGCAGAGACTATCATAGATAGTTTGTATTCTAAGCTTGAAAGCGTTCATGTAAACGAAATATATTACATTTGCGATATGGTAATTGAAAACTTGGACTATTGGCATTGAGATAATTGCTGTTAGATTGTCACATTTTGAAGCATTATATTAAATCAACAAGTTATATGACATACCTTACTTTAAATAACATATGATTACTTATTGGAAAACAATAATATTGATTGTATATAATTTAAAAAGGATAATTTTAAATGACCAATAATATGAATATAGACTAATTGAGTCTATATTTAATCTATCAGTACTAAACGAGACTAAATTTATTTCTTACTTTTGCTATAAATTCAATTCTCGTCAATCAATTTACTCACAATGATTTTAGCTGAGATGATAATTTCAAAAAGCCGTACGGTATCTCGGTAATTGGATTGCCAAATAACCTCCTATTACAGAAAATGTAAACATCAAATAACTTCGCAAGGATATAACACTATAATATGTTCAAGTATAAAAGTTATAAAAGCGACTTTGAAACAAATAAATGTTCAATTCGTAGAGTATGTGCTAGTTATACGGACCATTGTCAGCTGCTATGTGCTAAATCGTAAAACATAATATGCAATACAAGCTTTAATCTCGGATTTAGGTGTCTATGTCAATCCGGATTGGAGAAAAGGTTCTTCCTAATGTGAAGGATTTTAAGTATCTTGGGGTATTGTTCATGAGGGACGCAGGAAGATCAAGGAGATTAAAATGTGGATTTGTACAGCTAACGCAGCGATGCTTCGTTGTACAGGTATGTCGTAGTGAAGCGGGAGTTGAGTCTTCGGTCGAAGTTTTCGGTTTACTACGCAATCTTTGTTTCTATCCTAACCTATGGTCATGAGCTTTGGGTTATGACCGAAAGGATAATATCTCGGATAAAGTCGACCGAAATGAGTTCCTTCGCGGTGTGGTCGATTTTAGCCTTAGAGATACGGTTAGGAATTCGGTCATCCGGATGAACTCAGAGTTAAGTCGCCGCTTTTCTACACCGAAGAAAGTCAGCTGAGGTGGCCAGGACACGTTTTGAGGATGTCTATGGATCATCTTTTTCGAAGAGTTTTTTAGGCCGGACTCTCTGGAAAGGGACCTTGAGGTAGACTTCGATACCGCTAGTTGTTTTTACAAGTTAAAAGAATGCAAATGCTACTCCGAAAGAATAAATCGATTTATTTGTCTAAATGAAGAACAAAATCCTTTATATCATGGACATAGTTTATCATGGCAATTGATTAAATATATAATTTAAAAAAATGATACTTAGTTAGCTATAATTAAAATAATTAACTAACTGATTATGATTTTAATTAAAATCATAAGATTTCGATTAGATAAACTAATTATCCCAAATTAAAATCTGAAATTGATACTCGAAAATAAAAGTAGAGAACAAATTACATACATATCTTGAAGTCCCAACATATTATAAAAATCTGTGAGGTGTACTGCAGTAATCATGTTGAAAGACAAATTTCTAAATTAAAATTTTTTATTTGTTAGCTTAACAATGATTGACGTAAACTATATCGAATGCTGTTTTACATTATCGTAATTTATATCAAACAAATTTGCGTATTTCCTAATTTAGATATAAACATTACCTGAATCAATTGACAAGAAATAAAAAATACAAAACACTGCAAAAGTAAAATGATTTGATGTAGCAAACAATTATCGATTGTAACTTGAAATTTGTTTCTATTCGAATTGTTTAATTGAGATTGAATTTTAGTTTTTCAAATAATTGAATATATTATTTGTTTAAAACAAATTTACTTAAATAGTCATAACGTAGACAATGATTCTTGACAGGATCATTCCTAATATATTTTAGTTCACTGCGGTTAGTGTCAAAGATGTAAATAACGTACAATAGGGATCTAGTAAACCTATATATATTATATTTAGAATTTAGAATTTTCTTTTAGCACACGTAAAGAGACGAAATAGCTTTGATTTACAAAGCATATTTTTGATAATAAAATATTAAGTCTTTTAAGTCAAAATATTTTGAAAAATTAATTTTAGACACGATATAAGTGCCAATTTTAAAATCAGTTATTTATTTTTTAATCAAAATCTACAAGTTTGTAAAATCTTTAAAACGAAATGTAAAAAGATTAATTTTGCACCATTTGAAAAAGACAAGTATTTTTTAATTGTCATCAAATTTAGTTATATTTTAAGATCAAAAAATAATAGATAAAAGAAATAAGCGATTGTCAATACAATTAAAATATAAATAACACTATTATTAAAAAACTATTATTTTTGAAAACTTTGTAAAATAAAATGTAATTAGATTAATTTTGCACCATTTGAAAAAGACAAATCTCTTTTAATTGTCATCAAATTCCTAAGTATGTAGGGTTAGTGACTCCTCAAAACGTTATCAAGGTCTACGCTATCAATCCAACCAGATACCTTCTCTCGCCTCAGACAAACTTATCTTTCTTGAATATTCTGAAGAGGGAAGGCTGAGAGTCGTTAAGACGAAAAGTACTCGTCCTGTCCCTACTCAGTTGGAGACTATACTATAACTCCAGTATTCATTCGAGAGAACCTGCCTGAAGGAAGCAGAGAAGTTGGGAATGTGTATTATCTTTACTAGGACCTTGAATCTTGTTGGAGCGAGATCGTAAATGCTATTTTTAAAGGTAGTAGAAAGGACCCCGGTAGCTTGCGAAGAGAAGTAGGAATTAAATTCGGTCAAACTCTCATTCCCAATACGGGGGAAGAGTTGGATAGCTGCCTGAAAGAAGGTCACCCTGACGGGATCAAAGTGGAACCCTCTCCTCAACAACGTATCTTCCTCTAACATCCAACGAATTTAGCGATGAGAGGTGGTCAGCTGTTGCGGCGACTGTTCAGTGCAGATGGATTTTAACAACCAAATCATATGAAGCAGTAATATATCGAGGAGTGAATTTGTTGTAGAGAGATGAAAGTTGGCGGTATTTGGTTTATGTATAAGATAGTCGTTCCTGGCTCTGCAGAGTTCTGCCCTAATCCAACGACCAGTTCTGTCGTTGAAGTCACCGAGTAACATGTCGTAGTCACTACCTACAATTCGGTGCAGGATGTCACGATTATTGTGAATCTTCACCGGCCTGATATAGACATTGGCTATGCTGATTCGTTTACCGTTCTTAACTAGTGGTATAAATAAACAAGAAAGGGCTGGACACAAGTAGTTTAATAAGAGGGAGAACCTTAAGTAGCTTTTAACTACGGTTAGAAGACCTTGAAAAGAAGAGGAGTGTAGAGGGGTTATATACTGAGTAAAGTGGGTGATTATATGATTTGGGTAAATCGAGTAATGTCCTGTGGAAGACGGATAGACCGAGTCTCCTGAAGGAATACAACATATACATCTCTACCAGATAGAAGCATAAAGGCGGAAGCAACTCCTGAATTTCACTATACAATATTTAGTGAAAAAGGCCTTTTGGTTACTTTCCATTGCGTCAGTGTAACCTGAGTGCTTCGCCCTCCATCTAGTCGGAACCAGAGGTGGAATCGTTGCCCTTTCACTTCCAGCTTCGACAGGTGGAGTCATTTCCTCACAAGTATTATCTTCATTTTCAACGCAAGGCTCTAATATTTCAATATATTTGCCAATTTTTAAGAGGCTAAAGCCTGCGGACACGAAGTAATCCTTTTTTGATCTAAGGCTTCTTAGATTTAGCAACTGATGTGGGTAAACTTTGAACCTCGCCAATCTTTGACATTATGCTTTTTATCGAATTAGCCATCTTCTCCCTTATTTTTTAAAGCTTGGCCTTAACATGACGTAAGAGGTCTGAGTCGGACATCCTGTTGTTATTATTGGCGGATCATGCATTGGCGAATCTGTCTGGCTTCATCTGAGCTGCCAAATGATGTTTCTCGTAGCTTTTAAAGAAAACACATTTACTCGACCAGATGGGTTGACTCCCTCAGTAAGAACAGTGCAGGGATCTATCGCATTTTGCTGAATGGTCATCCAGTGAGCCACATACCTAGGAAGAGCTGGGAAGAGGACATCCAGAACTCCAGTCTCCTTATGTAACATACATTACAATGGCGGTAGGTTGTAGAGTCAGTTTAGATCAGAGTAAATGCCAGATTGTGGTCTAGGAAGAGGGTTAACATTTGAAGTGAGCTAGACACTCGGCGACGTCAACCAAGAGAGAACAAAGTGCTACGGGAATTGGCAATTCTCACATCCCTGTAATAAATCTGATATTGCTAATCTTAAAATCTTGTTCAAGTTCTAGAATGTCTTCATCTGACATGTATGTCGGAATGTTTTTGATTTTCGGGGTGCTCGGATAGGCTTGTATAAGATTTTACCACGACTTGAATGATTTTCATTATAGTAGTCCAAGTAATCACGGACAAGCTCAAGGGTGCGAAAGGATATACTAAATTGTGCCTCGTAATATTTTATTGACTGAGGAATAAGTCTCCCTTTGAAACGTGTAGAGAAGTCGCTAAGATTGTTGTTGAAAACGTTTTTTATTGATATAGGTTCCGTAAATTTAACACAAATTAGGTTTGTCAGTTTAGGTGCATGGAAAAGTTCCTTTTGCTTAAAGATAGATACAGTAGACAATAAACCATATTTTGTCTGTTATAAGACTATTTTGCTGCTTTAAGCCAGTATTTGCTAGAGGATTAGCAGTTTTTAGAATATTTGTCAAATCCTTTGTGATGTAATTAACATATTGCAAATTTAGTTTAGATGTCAACCAAAATTACCAAACAAAAATTATAAAAAGTATATGGAAATTTTAATTAGTTTAAACTAAAAGGTAATTAATTTAATTATTTTATTTATTTAGTTTAAACTAAAAAGTAAAAGGAGAAATGAATAACTGATAATCAAATCCCTTTTTATTAAAAGTTTTTTAAGTCAAAATATCTTGAAAAAACAATTTTTGACACGGTATTTATAAAAGCATCAATTTCAGTAATATATTTTATTATCAAAAACTACAATTTTGAGGAATCTTAAAAACGAAATGTAACAAGATTAATTTTGCACCATTTAAAAAAGACAAATCTCTTTTAGTTGTCATCAAATTCAGTAAAAGGTGATTACACTAAAAGGTTATTAATTTGAAACTACAAAATAATTTCAATAAGTAATAGTTAAAACAAAACTAATTTATAAACAATCATTAAATAATTTATTTAATTCTAAATCAGTTTTTTAATTTTTTAATAACAAACTATTAAAAAACAATTATTTTATAAAATATTTTTATTATTAGTTTTTTATTAAGATATAAAAAAATTGCAAATTTATTTGCAGTAAGACCTGCACCGGACTAGCTAGCCGCCTTCCGACAGAACCATTTGGCGTATCTCACCCATTTGAGTCTTCGGGGCTAACTATGGTGTAATTTTGGGATGATGAGCTTGAGAAACGTTAGTATTTGTTCTGGGGGAGGTCCCTAGAGAAGAAGACTAATCCCGAAATAGCCCATGTACCCCAAAGGCGATTTGGGTTAGCGCCATTAAATGACAGATGCTGAAAAAGACAAATATTTTTCAATTGTCATCAAATTCAGTTATATTTAAAGATCAATAAATAACAGATTAAAAGAAATAAGCTTTTAGGATATAAATAACACATTGCAAATGAAGTTTAGATATTAACCAAAATTGCCGAACAAAAATTATAAAAAGTACATAAAATTTTTAATAGTTTAAACTAAAAGGTAATCAATTGAAAAAATGGATAATAATTTGATTAAGTGATAGTTAAAATAATTAATTTGTTTTGATTTTGCATCTTCAATATAAAATTAATAAAACAATGGGGACACAAAATAACAAACTTGACTTACACGTGCGAAATTGTGTGTTTGCTGTTCAAGAAACCATTGGGAATGCGGTCAATGCGATTGTGAGATAAATCTCTAAATTGGGAGAAAGAAATATTTATTGCAGCTAATATTAAATAAAATATCTATAAATACGTTTATCAAGTAATATCATCAAATCAGGAATTGTCAAAAACAAATATTTACCAGAATTATCACGTAGATCTCAACTTTGATTTCTCTGGGTAGTAATTCTACGTAATTAAAAGTTAATATTAAAGTGTTCATCATAAAAACCCCACCAAAACGGCTTTTCCTAAGCATTTTAGCAAAAATCCTCATCTCTCAAAGTTTTTCCAATATAAAGAATACGCAACTTTATTACGAGATTCTTGGGGTTAAATCATTTTCTAATTTTATATCTACGGCTCATGTAGAATAGAGTACTATGAAAATTCATTTCGATCGCCTGTATAAGAGAACACTTTATTTCGGTCATTACCTAGTGATCGGTGAAGATACGAAAGGGGAATGTGCGTTAAATTGAAAACTTTGCTTTAGGCGCAGCTTTCGTAATAAGACGAAATATCCGTACAAACAATGCATAACTTTGCTTAATAAAATTGGATGAACGATTCGTATATCAATATCGTTTCAGTTTCTGCCGTTGCTTTAATACAATGTCCTTAGAAGTGCTAGACTGCAATGACTGCCTTAGTAGTGCTATATGCAACGACTTGCACCTGACATTCTATAATAATTTGATAGAATTTTAAAATCTAGCGTAGAGTCAGATGCACTGTTCACTTTGGTGATATATGCTCTTAGATTTATTTTTATGTAATGTTTTAGATTTATTTGTGATTTAACTTCATTATAAAAGAATGAAGTTAAAACCTTACTAAATATAAATCGACGGCAGAATTAGAAAATATCAAAGGTTGTAAGACCACTTGCTTTGAACCCGTATGTAAGGGTTTGCTGTTTGATATGTAACTGCGCCGAACAGATCATTTACGTTTCCGAAAGATCACGCGGCTTTTAAACAGGTTGTAGGAATGTTTGCGTATTAATCCACATGGATTCACATTTTTTTTTCAGTTGATTCGACCTTTGATATCCACGTGTTTTCCTCCTGGTAAACGGGCTGTGAATGCCTTTGAAGAAATAAAACATGAAATATCAAAAGCCACTTTATCATGCTTAGATTTCGATCTTCCATTTATCGTAGAAACTGATGCTAGTAATCATGCTATCCAAGTGTGTCTGTCTCAAAATGGCAAACCGGTAGCCTTCTTTTTCCGCTTTTTGGATCGACAATCTTAAAAATTCTCATCCATGGAAAAAGAATCGCTAGCCATTATAGAGGCAATACGATTTTGGAGACATTATCTTGCGATTCGGCCGAATACTATACTTACTGATCAGTGATCATACATGCTCTCAAACTAAGCGAATCGATCATATCATACATACTGATCTGATCATACTTACTGATCATATCATACATGCTCTCAAACTAAGCGAATCGAAAATGACAAAATTCTCAGATTGCGTTTAGAACTCGCTGAATACAAATTTAACATCACTTTCTGCTCGGGATCTCGAAACACCTTAGTTGACTCACTATCAAGGGATTTCGTTTGCTATCTAGATGGAAAATCAGGTACGCAACTGCAATAACTTCACGAGATACTTTGCCATCTTGGCTAGACTAGGCTTTTGCATTTTATACATACTAGATATCTTCCATACTCTATTACCGATGTTCGTGATGTAATAAGTAGTTGTTCAACGTGTGCTACTTTGAAGTCACGGTTTTTTCGGCCGCTTCTTACTAATCTAATCAAATCTTCGAAACCATTCCAGAGACTTTAAATTGATTTTAAAGACCCCTACCATTCAACAATGGGAATCGTTATTTACTTACGGTAATAGATGAATACACCCAGTTTCCATTTGCTTTTGCGTGTGCAAATACATCTTCCGCGATCGCCAATAAATGCTTGGTTCAGATCTTCAACATATTGGGATATCCAGAGAATGTACATTGTGACAATGGTCATCCTTTTTATCTAAACATTTCCTTACATTTGTGTCCGTCTTGAGCATTGTGCTAACGCATTCAACTCCTTACAATCCTATAGGGAACGCCAAGTGGAACGCTTAAACGGAACACTATGGAAAACAATTGCACTTCGGTTACCTGGATCTTCAAACACACTGTTGTCATCAAGTCCTAGCAGAAAGTCTCAATGCTATCCGATCGCTCCTTTGTGTAAGCACAAATAAAACTCCTTATATTCGTTTGTTCAGTTTCCCTTGCGAATTAGTTGACGATTTTCAATTGCCCGATTGGTTGACTCTAAGTGAAACCGTTCTTATAATAAGCTTTAACAAGTTCAACAAATTTGAGTCACTTGTAGAATAAGCGTAACTATTGTTCGGTAATCCACATTATGCTAGAGTCAGATTAAATGATGGAAGATAAACTTATATTTTTACACGTCATCTAGCTCGACCGACAAATGACAAAACTAATACTAAACACATTTATGAGGATACACATTCGCCTCAAACGATCGACACTATGACAGACGAAGGATCTGCATCAAACAATTACGAGAGAGAAAATAATAACGAACAGTATCAGCACCTCTTCGTGCATGATAACGCAAGATCCAAAGTCAGGTATTTACAGTAGTAGAATATCTCGAAATCCTCCAACATACCTTTGCGGCTATGTGGAGGGTGAATGTCATAGCACATTACTTATTGAAAACATATGAACCTTACTGTATTTGTATTCTAGATATTTGAGTAAAGCCTGTCTAACATGGGTTCTAAATTAAGGTACAATATCTTAGGTCCCCTATTTTATCTCTTCTGCTTGGCGACCTCTCCCCGTTTGTCAAACCTTACTTATTGAACGTCATGCAATACGCCGATGGGATCCTCATATATCCTCATGCACCCTCCCATGGCATACACGAAATAACGACATGGCATACACGATATAACAGTGCGCTCCAATAATGGAGCGCACTGTTACGTAATCTCTATGACATCACCTCGAACATAATATCATTATCTGCAACAAGTAACACAAATTTAAACCGGGTCGTTCTACAGCAACTAATCAAATTACTGCCCGTAATAGTTGGACTATCGCAAGGCAAACAAACTCAAATATTGATGTCATTTTCTTAGATTTGTCAAATGCGTTCAATAAAGTAGTTCAGAGTGTTCATCTTGACGATCTAACAAATGTGGTGTTAGTGGTTCACTTCTAGAGTGGATCCGTTTATTCCTCACTAACCGTATTACTGCTGCAAAAATCATGAATATATGTCAACATTGGCTCCATTTTCAAAGAAAGTCCCTCAAGGTTCCGTTCTAAGTACCTTGCTGCTTAATGTTTATATAAACGATCTTCCTGGTGCATTATCTAATAGCTACTCAGTTTGAATACAAATGACTATAAGATGTGGTGGACAGCAGTCGACATAACAGACACTGACCTCTTACAAGAATAAATCACATCTCTTACGTAATACCTCTTACGTTATAAATGCTTACTGCGTAATCCAGACAAATGAATTCATCTTCACCTTAAATCTGCTAAACATGTTCCTTCATACTCTATAGACGTGTAACAATCAAAACTGCATCAAAAACGACTGATTTAGGCATCATCGTATCTAGTGACCTCAAATCACTTGATTACGTTAGTTACACTTGAAGCCAGTTGCCTACTAGGTATACTGCGTAGATCCATCGGTACTATTGACGCTAAATGCTTCCGCGTTATTTTCAATACAGTTATATGCAATCACATACTGTACACCTTTCCAGTGACATACCATTAACTTTGAGGTGAATTGGACCTATAAGAGTAAGTTCTAAGGAAAGCCAATCATCTTTTACTATCCTTACAGAATGTTATATATCTTGATAGATTCAAAATTTTAGGGGTCCAATTAGTAGAATTTAAGCCAATAGAATTTGATTTGGTTTTCGTCGTAGCGGTCTCTGTCCGATACAAAGTACTCTTGTCGACATATCTTAAATCTAAGGAATTCATATGTTCTTCGAGGTCATCATTTTTCCTTTAAAGGTAGAATACGTTCTAAGACGAGTTACGCTATAATCAGCAACAGTATCAACGAAACGTGGAACAGCTTGCCTGCATATGTCGTATTCACAACAACTGCAGAAATTTTCAAAAAACGACTCAGGACCAATTCTACCTGATTTTCTGTTTTGATTTCTCTTTCTTGTCTCTTTTTTTAATTGTTCTGTTTCCGACTTTACATGAATTGTGCTTACTTAGTTTATGTATCTATAATAACTTATTCAACGAACTTAATCAACGAATGGGGCTGTTTGCAGGTAACCATTATTGTTATAGACAGCAGTGCTTTCTCTGAAACAAGTGCACAAGCAGATTTTAATTGAATTCTCAAAGAAAAACATTGATTTCATACCAGTCTCTCATTTTTACGATTTGGAAATATTTGAAATATATGATCAGGTTATTTATTTAATTAATTTATTAGCGAGATTCAATACAATATCTCAGTATAATATCTCTATGTGGAATATGGGTCGAAACCTGATAACACATCAGTTCTTTCTAAAGAATTTTTATTCTGATACATCGTATATTATTTATTAGTTATTTATTATTTATTAGTTATTTATTAGCCAGATTATTATTTTATTATTTATTGTAACCGGCGTCAATTCACATTTATCAATCTATATACTAGAAACCTTTCTAATCACTAAACTTACAGTTTCTCAAGCTTAATTGCAGAGGCAAAAAAATTTTCATTGATTGTACGAATCAGATTGTGACTGCAGCTTCTAATAGCATAAATAATAAAAGGTACATTGCATAAAATAATTTAAAATCAATTTAAAATTGTATCGTGCATATTGAAGTTTTAGTAATTTAAAATATACATTTATACCCATTTGAAAATGACCAAATTTCCGTCATTACATGATGTTGATAACTTTCTAGATGACGTTATTATGATAAAGTGCTATTAATTTTGAGCAATTTAAAACAATAAATATTAACAAATAAATATTAATAAATAATAACAAACTTAACTCTAAAATAATAAATATAAAATTGTTGAAATTCATTGTTGACAATATTTTATTATGAAAATTACAACTTTACATTATAACGTCGGTTATGCAAATCAAATCGGCTAACTGCGTCTACGTATTTAATATAATTATAAAATAAACAAAACATAATAATGCTAAATCAAAATTTAATAATTTAATAATAAAATTAATAATTGTTTTTAGATTTTCTATAATTAAATCAAGTTAAAATAAAAAATTGAAATTTAAAATAAACATCATTTTTATGAATTGACAAATAAATAACAGACGTTGTATCAGAATAAGGATTAGAGGTCATAAGGAGGAACTGATGTGTTCCTCCTTAGTGTGGTATAAATTATATCGTGGTACATAATCTGAACAAGGTGTCACAATCATCAAAAGCAAGTTGTTTTCCAAATTATGTATATAAAAATAATTCTGATGCTATTTGTATAGCTTCCAACAAAGGGGCATTTGTGAACAGAAATTTTGTGAACATCATGATGCTCATCATTTCACCAAAGATGTCAGTATCCTATATTTGTTTTAAGAACATCAATATCATATCTTACATAAGAAAAATGTTAATTACTGAACTTATCATTAGGTACCCAAGCTATATACTTGCTAATCACATAGAAATATATGATGCTCACCCCTTAGTTTCTTAAATTTATCATTAAAAAGTGATTATCCCATTGTAATGCATTCAGCTTTTTAAAACTAGCAAACATCCTCCCTTATCAGACATACAAGCAGCAATATCGTCCCTTTACTCTCTCCTTTGATAAAGTAATATTAGTAAGAGTTTTCTACAAAAAAAATGAACATCTAAAATGCACATTTTGTATTAATAGAAATAAAGCAGAAAATGAAAAGAAAATTATACCATCGTTTGTTCGAATGTCAAATAATTGCTTCATTTGGGTTTTAGAAGGCAATGCAGATATCAAATCTTGTAAATTTCCTGAAGTTACTCCATTTAATGTGAACAAATAGTCAAACAAATTGTGGACTTCGCGAAATATCGCGAAATTGTCGATGCAAATTGTAATCTAATATTCATTCTTTAAGAACTTTTGGTAATTTTTAAAAATGAAAGTAAATGAATCGAGATTTCAAAAATGAATGCAGATTTCAAAAATGAATGCAGATATCAAATCTTGTAAATTTCATGAAGTTACTCCATTTAATGTGAACAAATAGTCAAACAAATTGTGGACTACACGAAATATCGCGAAATTGTCGATGCAAATTGTAATGTAGTATTCATTCTTTAAGAACTTTTGGTAATTTTGAAAAATGAATGTAAACGACTCATGATGTTGATAACTTTCTAGATGACGTTATTATGATAAAGTGCTATTAATTTTAAGCAATGTGATATAACAAGATATGCATTTTATTTAAATTGTAGGGTATAAAACATTTACTCTTAACTATAGAATAATAATTATACTATATATTTATTAGAAATTATATGTTACGAATATTAATGTTACAAAAAAATATTTGATAAATTAATTTTTATCTTAACTTATAATGATACTTACAAAGATTTTAATTTATTTAATAAATTCCCAATAAAAAAATAACAGCAGCATTTGCTTTTACCTTAACTTATAATGATACTTACAAAGATTTAAGATAATGAAGATGTGCTTCAGCAGATAGAAATTGTAGATTAACGAGTAGGTTGTAGTCAAGTCTAAAATTATAGACAACAAAATATTAATCTAACCGAGTTAATAATTGATAATTTTGAAAATATTAAGAAAAATAATTAAGATTTTAATTTTGGGTTTTAGTTAATCAGAGCATTTATTTATCTCCATTATTTTTGAAGGAACTTAAATGAGTCTATTCTTAATTGAATTAAGATGCAAGATTCCGAAGGAATCAAAGCATTTAATTTTGAAGTTCACGTATCAAAAGCACGAACATAATCTGGATTCCGTTCGCCAGTGAGAACGCAACATTGGTCCGAATAATCGATGTCTAGGAGCGTTTGTAGACATAACAAAATACCCGAAGGCTTCGATGCTATATCGTTCGATTGATCCAACCCCAGTCCGACCAAATAAAGCACCTATCGCTTTGGTAATTCGCGTAACTTAAATGCAAATTAAAATATTATAATCTAGATAATTAGAAGAAATTATGTCTTATTATCTATGGAATGATTTATTGTATAAAATTCAATTAAATTTTATGATATGAATAAATTAACTCTAGACATCGTTTTGCTGCATCTTAAATACAAATTCAAATTTTTTATATTCTGTTTTTGCAAATTCACTAAGAACGATATTCTCAGTTGCATTTTACAAATTAAAATTAATTTATAAAAACGTAGACTACGTTCATAGCTTAAAAATTTCGAAAGTTACAGAAGAATTGCTGTGTAGATTTTCTTCTGCGCTACTTGATATGACTGCAATCCATTGAAACGAAGATCCCTTCATAAAAGATCACATAAGCTTATCGTTTTGAACAAATTTACTTACGTAAGCTGTGTATTACATTCTAACTCAAAGTCGTTCGAATTGCCAGTTAATCGTCTATAAAATATGCCACAAAAGTGTGCAATATTAACTATTAAAATAATTAATTTATAGAAAAATTTACAAATCAATTATTCCTTAGAAATCGTCAAAGCAAGTAGTTGCCATGGAAGGGATCTCAAGCCGACTTTAAAATAAATGCCGCATTATCTCGTTGCTCCTCTGGACTAATTAGTTGCATGAGCCATCTGAATGGCATTTATCTTCGGTTTGCCCTAACTTCAAACCAAGCTGCCTCAAAAACACAGATGCGCTGGGGTAGACCTCGCCTAGAGATTCGATGTCGATCAAATCGAACAAATACTGTCGATCCTCGAAGCAGCTGTATTTGGTTCGCTTAAACCGCTCCGCGTGGCTGCAACATCGCTAGCAGAAGACACTGAATGTGCGACATAACTGGCGGCCAAAGTGTACGGCTATGTGAAATCTCAAAACGAATATACGACCAGCTTCCTATGTCATAAGAGTTGCACCATTGGGTCGTTTGCCATAGTCTCGCGCTAAGTCTGCCAGTTCAAGTGTGGACTACGATCCCAAGGCAGCGAGAGCCATTCTCAAAATCTCGCTGACCACAACATGTCGATGGTAACAAGACGTTAACCTGTCGCAGTCTAAGTCATGATAACTGTGCCGCGATACCGAGACTCCGCAAAAAAAACCCATGCAGTTGAAAGCATTGATCACCGAGTATCAACGCTACGGCGATAGAAATTTATCAGTCATCAAGTAGTGTGTCGATGGAAGTGATCGGAAGTGTTTCAAGGAACGTTCCGGCCCACTTTTATTCAACTGCGATGAGTCGGGCTAGAGATTCAGTTGTCCGAATTTCTATGACAAGTCTTTATTGTCACGTTTGGTAGTGTTCGACCATCCACCGTTTTTGAAATATTTTATCCGATGGAATGGTCGTTTGAAATTCCGGGTTCCATTCATTTGGGGCATTTTTCAATCGGATTCTGAAGGGCGAAAGGTTAACTGCGGACAGTTACGTAGCAGTATCTTTTTTAGTTCCATTATGTCGTTGATGGATAAACCTTATGCAGGAATGGCAGTCTTAAATGCCTTGCAAACACCAAAGCTTCCAAGACGGATCGGTAAGGTTGCTTACCTCCAGGCTTCGTTGGGTAGTGGTACATTGAGTATTTCGCTCAAGAGTCTTCGAATTTCAGTGTCGAGAAGTTAAAGCATTTTACTTCCGTAGCAAGAGGTACATCAGTTCCCTAGCAGGGAGTACATTTTACTTCAGTAGCATAAGGTAATCATTTTTAAAATAAATTATTAAATTTATTTTTTATTAATTTTTTCTGTTTATTCTATTTAAAGAATCTTTTAAATCGGTAAAATATTTACCACATTTTTATATTATATTTAACTCAGAGTCAATAAAGCAATACAATCAAAAGAAAATGGAAATTTTAAATGAATCTGTAAATATCTATTTGATATATTTATCTATATTAATTTAATACTTGATTAAATACGCATATATAATATGTGACATTTTATATATTATAACGTTATTTATAGATACTTTAATAAACTATTATTTTACTAAAGGTATCTTACCAGCTAAACAGTATTAACATCTTAACTCCTTAAGACACGTTCTGAGGATGCCTAGGGATCGCCTTCCTCGTAGGTTTTTCCAAGTCAGACTCTCTGGAAAGAGACATCGAGGTAGACCTATCAATACCGATTGAGATATCAAATCTCACAACTGGTCGAAGACCGCCTTGAGCTATCTGAAAGTGAACTATAGTCTGTCGCCCAAGATCGCAATGTCGGGATAAATTGGTTTGTAAACTGCTTCCACGACCCGACAACCGGACCAGTGATTGACAAGAAAAGTCTTGTGTATTTATTTTTTATTTTTCTCTTGTCAAGAAATTGTTTTTGTAACTTAACAGATAAGATTGTTTGAAAACGTATATATAATATGTGGTATGTTATATATTATAATATTATTAATAGATACTTTAATAACATAATATTTTACCAGTTTCTTAACAGCTGAGAAGTATTAACATATTTCTTGTATATTTTCAATATTTTGTTTTAATTTATATGACTCAATGAAAGTCAAGTAAACAATATACAACAAAAGAAAACGCTCAAACAGTAAAAACATCAAAAAATAAAGTAAAGCAAATCATTAGCATTATCAACCATAAAAACTAAAGGCATCAATCAGTAAAGTACAAAATTACACTCAGTAAATCACATTACTAAGCAGTTAAAAGCAGAAATATATAATATAATATATATTATTTAATAAAAATATATTAAAAGCAGAAGTTAAAGTTTAACTTAAAATTATAATCCAGTTTATTATTAGCCATTAAGCTAGACTCACGAGCTATGAAAAATGCTGCGTCTATTACACGTGATAAATTATTGCTTCTGTAAGAAATACATTAGAGTTCTGAAAATCAACCGTATGATTAAGTGATAAACAATGTTGAGCAATGGCACCGGAAACAGTTACTTTTTGTAGATTATATACGTGTTGGTTGATTCCTTTGGATAATCGTTGTCCAGTATGGCCAATATAGACACAGTCCCAAAGTAAACAATTGATTCTATACCAGATAGAATACTATTAATACTATTTAATAGTATTTAATACTATTTATTACTATTTATTTAATACTATTTATTATATATTACTTATCCTACGAACTCTTGGAGGAAATAAACAATTATTAAAAGTCAATTATCGTTTTTATTAAGTCAGCATTTGTAAAAATAATCTCAAATTAACAAAAACTATTTAAAAATTATTGTCATTTATTAAACTTTTAATTTTAAATAATTAAAATATATTCAAGCTATCGTAAAAAATTAAACATACAATTCGAAATTTTTTAGTCTCAGAATTTTGACAGTAGACAGAATATTATTTGACAAATCCCTAAACATTTTGATTAAAATTTTAATTTGAACAGTCAATTGATAAATATCAAAAGAGAAATAAACGTTTCGAACGGTACAAATGGTTTCTTAATGCGCATCGCTTAGGATATAATACAGTTAATCTTACATAAACTAATACATAAAGTGTCCTTTGAACTTGTCCTCGATATCAATGAATTATTGTCTTTAATAATTCATCCAATTCCGACTGTAATTATTAAATATTGAATTAGAATAATTGGAGCTGGATCAAGAAAGGGGAAAACTATTTGATATTTCGCTAATCTCTGTTAGCACCTTTGAGAAAATTACAAGGTTATTTTCTGAAGATGCTAACAGAGATTAGTCAAATATCAAATAAACGTTTCACCTCATTTTTGATCCATCTCCAATAACTCGTTATCGACAATGGATCACTTTTAACTATTTAATATAATAATGTATATATGAATATATTTATTATTGATACGTGACGTTGTTAAAAACGGCATTGTTGTTTCCTTGCTTTATGTATGTGGTCGGGCTAAAGTTAAACCTAAGTTGCAACCTGTTCCAGAGTCACTGACCTGTAAGAATCTTTCTTAACGAGATTATACCAAGAACGTCTAGATATAACGTGCACAGGACTTGGAGATAAATCTGAATGTAGCTTTTAAATGCCGCGCGTCCTAAGAATTATCAAAATATAACAATCGTGTACAAAAATGTGGAAAAGGGGGACGTTTTGTACATTTATTCTTTAAAAAATGACAAGGGATCATTCAAACAAGTACGTTAATGCAGTAGTCGATGTAAAAAAGAAAATTGCTATTGCGTTTCGGAATGTTTTCGCTGTTAACGGACAAGACAATGGTCTGCGTAATAAAAATTTGATCCATTGACTACATGATTATTTTCTAATGTGGCACATATTTAAGGGTGACCATGAAAAAGTATGTAATAATTTATTAATAAATAAATTATATATA
>WNNJ02000898.1:0-38479 GCA_012934845.2 Pomphorhynchus laevis | reverse complement strand
ATATATATAATATATTGATTATATATTTGATATTCCGAAGATCCATTTTTATTACGGATCAAAGAAATGAGGAAATTATTTTTCATATTTCGCTAATTTCTGTTAGCATCATAAGAAAATTACTCATAATTTTCTTAAGATGGTAACAGTAGTTTGCGAAATATCAAAAATAATTTCTTCATTTCTTTGATCCAGCTCCAATAATTATTTATCAATAATGGATCAGTATCAACAATTTAAAATCCGATTTTTGTATTCGTCTCACATAGATTGTGTTAGATATAAATATTTTCAAATTTTTTATATCAAAAAGGATTTTTTAATCTCCATTTTAAAGAAATTCTTAAAGATAGATGAATTTAGAAATGATATAACGAATCAAATTTGTTTCAAAAATTTTTTGATTAAAAGTTGATTAAAAGTTTGATTAAAAATTTCAATTACAATTCTAATAATATAATAATTACAATATTAATAATTATAATTATTAATTCCCAATTTCTCATATATAATTCACTAAGAAGGGTTTTAGAGGATTTCCCATTGCGATACCATCGTTTTGTTTAATATACCTCTTAATTAAATTTAAAAATTGTATTACTTGTGCATAAAACAATCAATTCGGTCCACTCTTCAAAACAAAGTTTAAAGGAGTCATCCGAATTTTCCATAATTTTCTGTAATCTAATTCTAATTATAATAATTTAAAAGATTACAAATTTAAAATAATTGAATTGCACTCGAGTAATTAAAGCACTTTACGTGGATATCTCCTTTTATTGGCACAGCTTAAAAAGGGAATATGTTTATACAATATTTATTTAAAAGTGAAAACCATAAGCTATAATTCATCAGTTTAACTTAAATTAGATGTTAGAACTGGTGTAATAAGGCAGCAGTAAATTACAAATTGTTATAAAAAGAATCAGAAAAAAATGCAAATCTAAATTGGACGACATTTAATTCAAAAACCGAATGACATTTAATATTTTTTTAATTTCGACAACAGTTTTTTTTAAACGTTATATAAAGTAGACAACTAGGATTCATCCATCTACTGCCATTTAGATGATCTTTTAGACTTTATTCCTGCAAGTAGGGATGCGGCTGTCGCGAACACAATTGACAGTCCGTATCTACATCTTGCCTTGTCCATCACACGCTTGTATTCATGAGGACTTAAGCACTTTGGCACCGCATTTCTATTCGGAAAAATTCTTGATAAAACCAGTAGATTAGCTTCTACGGGTGAGAGATTTCTTGCAATGATCGGCGTGCATAGTACCCTCTTGGTTACCGTTGTACCAGTGGCAGTAACAAAGCGAAAAGACCCGTTCATCTTAATGGCCTTTGTTATCAAATAAAAAATACAAGCGATTTAACTTCCCTAATACGCTGTTTTTTTTGTATGACAGATACAAATCGGCTGAAGCGTGTAAGAGAACAATATATATATAGCAGCTGCCATAAATTTGCGTCAAATAGCGTCGCAAATTTATGCACGCGGAGTAGTGTGATTAGTGAAGGGCAACGGATGACAGCACACATGAAATGATAAAAAAATAAGGAATTGCTCTTTTGTTGCATCCTTGAGCGTTTTGCACTGTTTTGGGTGTATGAAAACCTGTCATTTTATATGTGAACTAAACGTGTAATCATTTGGATGCTATCTTGCTTTCTATCCCGAAGCAATTGCCTTAGTCTTTTCATATATAATTAAACTTATGAATCTGATATAGAGCTGATATTTATGATGTATTTGATCTGAAAGCTAAATATATTTTGGAAATAGTTTGCGTAAGCATTAATGATAAAAGAGGGATATTGTTATCTTATGGATCAAATCAGCTAACTAAGTCTACGTATTTCATATAATTATAAAAAACAATAATGCTAAATCAAAAAGTAATAATTAAATAATAAAATAAATAATTGTTATAAGATTTTTTATAATTTATATCAAGTTATAATAAAAAATTGAAATTTAAAATGAAAGTCATTTTTATGAATTGACTAATAATAACAGACGTTGTATCAGAATAAGGATTAGAGGTCATCAGGAGGAACTGTTATGCTATCAGGTTTCGGCCCCTAACTTCTCTACCCAACATAGCAGCGGGGCCAAATACATGCTAATGATGTATTTCCTCTGAAATAACTATCTAGTATCTTATTCTAATACAAAGTATATTATTTGATCTAAAGACAAAATAAGAAATGCTTGAAAGTATCCGGAGAATCCAATTTTAAATAATTTTATGATTTTAATTTTGATCTTTTAAAAAAAATTACAAATAATAAATTGTGTCTAAGTCTTGTCTATCGCTCGTCCCGTCAACCGTGCCCAGAACGTAACAAGTGTTACCGCGTTGGATGGCAACGCTCAGCCTCTGCAGCAAGAAATCCGTGGACCGCCGCTCTCCGGTCACTGCTGCTATCCGCCGACCTATTTCGTGCATTAGGCCTTCCGCCTCTGGGCCAAAGTTCCGAGCGAAATACCTGCCACTTGACCATGGAGTCAGTGACAATCCATCCGGCCGCCTGTCATCATGTTGCGCCAGTGACTTCGGCTCCGGACGCGATGAAAATTCTGCCGACATCAGTGCACGCTTGATGAGATCGTTGACTGCGCTGTGGCGTGACAGTCTGCAGATGGACTTGTGACAGCTGAGCCCGTGTCGTCCGCTGGCGTGCACATCCGCTTCGCAGACACATACATGTGGCAGACAGTCTGGGGCACCTAGGCGCAGGGCAATGCCGATGCGCAGTGACGAGTCGTCAAGTCTTGTGCCCAGCGACGAACAGGGACTGTGTGAAGGAAGGCACTGAAATGAGGTGCAGTAGCGGCAATTAGACGCACTTTGCTCGCCTGGTCAAGTGCAGCTGATAACACCTTCGCTCCCTGGACAGTAACCAATGGAGTATCCCAGAATTTCTGTTCCGTAGCAAAGGACTATTGGACTGGCATGAAACCAGCTCGAGACTGCCATTCGGTCACTGCAGTAGTGTATGTCGGTTCGCTGATACCGCAGTAGTCATTTAGTCGCCCTGACAGGATCCGAGTTATGAGTGTTTGTGACCCGGCGAGTGATGATAGGAAGACCGTTAGAGCAATATCTGTCGCTCTCCTGATGCCGAGTCCACTGTTAGCAACCGATAGTGATGCCTGGTCCCATACCTCATCCGACAGCGCAATATTGAGGACGGACTGCAACGACAACCGAATTACGTTGTCGTATTCAAACAACAGCTGCTTCCTGTAGCATGGCGCGCTGTGTAAAGTGAACATCGTCTTCGGTATTGCGAAGCAGTTTTTTAGCAGGAACAGCGCATCGTGAGCGTATAGCAGCGATAGTTGGCTAGACATGCGTTGTAATTCATGCAGTTTTATTTCCAATGTCTTGTCCTCGCTCTTCTCACATCCGAATGGTGCTCCAAGTAACATCGCTGATGTTGGGTCGACGTGTTTGACATCTGGAGCGACTGCCTTAAAACTTCTCACAACATCGTTGTCGTCAGTAATGATCTCACACTTGCCAACATTGATGACGAGTCCCATCTCCTTTCCCCGCGCCGTCAACATACTCCTGTCTAAGAGTAACGTGTTCACATCACCACCTAACATGGCATCATCCATATACCAAATATTGCACTCGGACTTGATGCGCTTTGTCAGTGTCAATGCAGTCAGGCAGAAGAGCAGCGGACCGAAAGGATCGCCTTGCTGTGGTCCCTCGTCTGATATCAACGTGTACTGGCCGAAACGTAGGAACGATTTGCTGGAGTAGCAGCTGGACAAGTATATATACAGCTCCGGTAGCTCTCCGCCTATTACTGTCAACATCGCATCGCGGTTCAGAGTGTTGAAAGCGTTTGCGAAGTCGATTTTCAACATAGCCTATCCACTGCCAATGTTCGTTAGATAGACGCGAGCTGCGTGTGCAACTGCCTCTGTTCCGTGTTGAAACCCGAAACCAAGTTGAGATGGTACCAATTTCGCAACTACCTTGTCCTTAACAGCGCGACAGGCGGCCCTCGATACAAGACGGTGGAGTGTGAAGCCCACTGCTATAGGTATGACACCTCCTCCCTTCTTTGCTAGTGCACATAACGATGCACCGTACAAGACTGGCCTCACAGTTTCCGATCTTGTTATAATCATTTTGATCTTGTTATTTTAATGTCATTTTAATCTTGTTATATATAAATATTAATATTGTATATTCAATTATTAAAAAATACAATATATAATATCATATATAAATACTATTAAAATTGTATTTCTTTTATAATTGATATTTTTTCAAATTGATCTTCAATTCATGTAATTGCATACCGGGACTAATTCAATAGCATGTATTGAACACTTTAATCGTTTAAGACTAAAACTTGTGGTGACGTTATATAAATCAGAAGGAATTTCAATACAATTTTTATTAATTGACACAAACAGGAAAGTGTAAACCTTCATGCTTTTTATACAACCTTCGTCGGAAAGCTTAACCCGGATGGAATACTTTGATGCAAGAAATTTATTGCTTAACATTTTTTAATAAAAATTAACAAAAATAATATATTTACTAAAATAAAACAAAAAGTTATAAAAAATAATATATTTACTAAAATAAAATAAAAAGTTGTAAAAAATAATATATTTACTAAAATAAAAGTAATATATTACTTTTAGTAATAAAAGTTATATATTTACCTTTTAATTTAATAATATATGTATATATTATCTAAATTTTAATATATTTTTAATAAAATACTTATTTTTACTAAAAAATATTTTCTACTATAAATAAATATTTATCTAATTTTTTTAATATTTTCTTTTTTAATAAAAAGTTACAAAAAATGACACATTTACTAAAATAAAAGTAATATATTACTTTGAGTAACAAATGTAATATATTTAACTTTTAATTAAATAATAAATGTATATATTATCTAAATTTTAATCTATTTTTTAATAAAATATTTATTTTTACTAAAAAAAATAAATATTTTTTTATTATAAATAAATATTTATCTAATTTTTTAATAAAAAGTTACAAAAAGTATTATTTTAACTAAAATGAAATAAATTTTTATTAAAAAATAAATATATTTTATTATAAAAAAATTTCTATAATTTTTCAATATTTTCTAGTTTTTGATAAAAAGTAACAAAAAATAATATATTTACTAGAATAAAAGTAATATATTTACCTTTTAATTTAATAATATATGTATATATTATCTAAATTTTAATCTATTTTTTAATAAGATATTTATTTTTATTAAAAAATAAATTATTATTAAAAAATAAATATATTTTATTATAAAATTTTTTATATTTTTTTAATATTTTTTATTTTTTTTGATAAAAAGTAACAAAAAATAATATATTTACTAATATAAAAGTAATATATTACTTTTAGTAATGAAAGTAATATAAAAAGTGTGGATGGAGGTGCGAATAAAATATTTTATTTATGAAAGTGGGGTAGCATGAAGTTTGGAAACCGCCTGAATAAATCTGCAAACTCCTCGAAAATACCCATCTTTTCATTCAGGCAAATGCTGCAAACAGTTACATTATTTATTAATGTATTACGCTAACAGATGGTGACCCATGAATTGCACTCGAGTAATTAAAGCACTTTACGTGGATATCTCCTTTTATTGGCACAGCTTAAAAAGGGAATATGTTTATACAATATTTATTTAAAAGTGAAAACCATAAGCTATAATTCATCAGTTTAACTTAAATTAGATGTTAGAACTGGTGTAATAAGGCAGCAGTAAATTACAAATTGTTATAAAAAGAATCAGAAAAAAATGCAAATCTAAATTGGACGACATTTAATTCAAAAACCGAATGACATTTAATATTTTTTTAATTTCGACAACAGTTTTTTAAACGTTATATAAAGTAGACAACTAGGATTCATCCATCTACTGCCATTTAGATGATCTTTTAGACTTTATTCCTGCAAGTAGGGATGCGGCTGTCGCGAACACAATTGACAGTCCGTATCTACATCTTGCCTTGTCCATCACACGCTTGTATTCATGAGGACTTAAGCACTTTGGCACCGCATTTCTATTCGGAAAAATTCTTGATAAAACCAGTAGATTAGCTTCTACGGGTGAGAGATTTCTTGCAATGATCGGCGTGCATAGTACCCTCTTGGTTACCGTTGTACCAGTGGCAGTAACAAAGCGAAAAGACCCGTTCATCTTAATGGCCTTTGTTATCAAATAAAAAATACAAGCGATTTAACTTCCCTAATACGCTGTTTTTTTTGTATGACAGATACAAATCGGCTGAAGCGTGTAAGAGAACAATATATATATAGCAGCTGCCATAAATTTGCGTCAAATAGCGTCGCAAATTTATGCACGCGGAGTAGTGTGATTAGTGAAGGGCAACGGATGACAGCACACATGAAATGATAAAAAAATAAGGAATTGCTCTTTTGTTGCATCCTTGAGCGTTTTGCACTGTTTTGGGTGTATGAAAACCTGTCATTTTATATGTGAACTAAACGTGTAATCATTTGGATGCTATCTTGCTTTCTATCCCGAAGCAATTGCCTTAGTCTTTTCATATATAATTAAACTTATGAATCTGATATAGAGCTGATATTTATGATGTATTTGATCTGAAAGCTAAATATATTTTGGAAATAGTTTGCGTAAGCATTAATGATAAAAGAGGGATATTGTTATCTTATGGATCAAATCAGCTAACTAAGTCTACGTATTTAATATAATTATAAAATAAACAAAACATAATAATGCTAAATCAAAATTTAATAATTAAATAATAAAATAAATAATTGTTTTTAGATTTTTCTATAATTTAAATCAAGTTAAAATAAAAAATTGAAATTTAAAATAAACGTCATTTTTATGAATTGACTAATAAATAACAGACGTTGTATCAGAATAAGGATTAGAGGTCATCAGGAGGAACTGCTATGCTATCAGGTTTCGGCCCCTAACTCCTCTACCCAACATAGCAGCGGGGCCAAATACATGCTAATGATGTATTTCCTCTGATAATAACTATCTAGTATCTTATTCTAATACAAAGTATATTATTTATTATCCATCCATAAAAATTTGCCACTTAAGAGTTTAAATTTATTCTTTATATTATTGTTTACATAGCAATTGAATTACAATTACATAGCAATTGTAATTTAATATAATTATTCAATTACGTTAATTTAACATTGGTGACAAGGTGGCCTTTTCACTTTTCCTTTTATCGGTATGACTCCTTAGTTTTTTCCTTAGTTTTTTTCGGTAAATTAATTTACAGTAAACTAAAATTTGTGAAGGAAATACCACGTTGAGATTAAGTGCACGCAAAGAACATGTACGAGCTTGTAATATCGATGCTTGCTATTTAGGAACTTAATATTAACTAATCAGGGAAAACAAATCTCTTCGATCATGTGATTATAATTTAAAATATACTATAAAAATTTTTAAATATTTATTTAATAATTTGAATTTAGAAGCTGCACATTCTTATATATGCTATTATATAGAGTAGAAAAATGAATCGTATTATTGGTATTACTAATAATACAAATTTATTTAACGTGGAAAATGCGTGCCAGCTGTATTCTTACAAGTCCACTAACAAAAAATGAAAAAATCAAGCAGATAAATTATTTAAATGGGATCGGATTTGTCGTTTGAAGCACTGCAGGGAAGTTGATTGGTGTATATGAATGGGCAGACGATTCCACGATAGAGAAGCAGCCATCAGAAAGGAGCGGAGTCTAAAGGAGGCAGAGTAGTTTGGGACATGTAAAAGAAGGGAATTACAGGAACGCAAGGAACAGTAAACAGGACGAGAATTATCAAGAAAAGGAAGGTTGAGAAATAAAGGGGTGTGAAAAGTTACAAGGCGGAAAGCAATGAAAATAAGACGAATTTGTACACGACAATAAATTGTAGGCAAATCAAGAGAATCAAGATGGTAGATTTATAAACAAAACGACGAAGACGGAGGAGAATTCGGACGGCTGCGTTGACGATGCGTTGTAGGGTAAGAAGAACGGATTTAGGTAAGTTGGAAAATAGGCTAATACAATAATCGAGTCTAGCAAAATAAAGAGAATATATGAGTCATACAAGAAGGGAAATCGACCAATCTACGAATTTGACAGAAGTTGCGGAGAATCAAGGTAGATGAGTGTACTTTATCTCTAACGAAAGGTTTAAGTGAAAGTTGGTTGTCAAAATGGAAGCCTAGGAAAACGAGATTATCAACGATAGCAAGAATTGTAGAATTTAATGATACGGAGAAGGGTTCGAAGCCGAGGTGTTGAGGAAGAATCCATACGATTTTGGATTTATCAGGATTCAGAGAAAGGCGAAGGGAAGAAATATGATTGGAAATTGAGACAAGACAGTCGGAAGCAGAAACACTAATATCGTGAATACGATAAACATGTGCATGAGCATAGATGATAATGTCATTTAACTTCCATAACATGGAAACTAAATGTATGAGAAATCGAAGACAAATCACCGAGCAGAGAGAAAAGCATAGGGCGTAATACTAAGCCTTGTGGAACACCGTAAGGGATGGACGAAAGATGAGAGAGAAAAGTTAGAATAGACGCGAGATGTACGGTTAGAAAGATATGAAGAAAACCATGACACACAACCAAGACGCTCAAGGAGTTTAGAGAGGGCTGGGAGAAGTGAGATAGGACGGTACGAAGATGGTAGTGAGGAGTCGAGAGATTTTTTTTGATGAGAGGACGAATATTTTTAGCCACAACACGTTAAAAAATTTATTGTTGTGAAGCGATTCTCTTAAATTTTATTTCCTCCATAAAATTTATAATTTAGTCGTTAAAGATCACAAATTTCTAATCACAGAGGCGATATTCGATATTGGATTTTATATAAAAATAATGATTATTAGAAAATTCCAAAAATAGATTTCTGAATTTGTATAAATTTGAAAGGTTTCGTATTTTTAATTATTTATTGATAAATGTCGAAATTACTGTAATATTTTTGTGAAATGAAATTAGCTAAAGCATCTGAATGTAATAATTATACGAAGTATGATATAAAATAATACAAGTGCTATTATAATATTGATATTTAATACTATTTAATATAAATACAATATATAAATATTAAATTATATTATATTTTAGTTTACAGTTTGAAATTAGCTAAAGCATCTTAATGTAATAATTATACGATAATATAGCAATTGTAATTTAATGTAATTATTCAATCACGTTAATTTAACCTTGGTAGCAAGGTGGCCTTTTCACTTTTCCTTTTATCAGTATGACTCCTTAGTTTTTTTCTTAGTTTTTTTTTCGGTAAATTAATTTACAGTAAACTAAAATTTGTGAAGAAGGAAATACCAGATTGAGATAATGTGCACGCAAAGAACATGTACGAGCTTGTAATATCGATGCTTCCTATTTAGGAACTTAATATTAAGTAATCAGGGAAACAAAAAAGTAATGTATATTTTATAGCTAAATAATTAATTATATATCACATATCAACGAACAAAATTAAATTGTAGTTAGATGAATGATTTAAAAGTGAGTGTTTGAGTAAATTGTTGCATAAAAATTCCGCCAATGGACTAAATCCAACTTTGTTTGAGTCAATTAATAATTTTGAATTTATTTGTAAATTTTGTGATTTATTAGTCAATATTAAAACTTATTAATAATCTCTAATTGACATGAGTATCTATAACTGTTTTTATAAACTGATTGTTTTCTAGATTGATAAATAAAACCTCTTTGGTTTAGACTTCGTTTACATTACGACAATTTATTTATCAATTTGTTATGGACAAGCTGTTGAAACCAGATGTGCTTTCATTGTCAAAGGATTCGACGGATTCAGAAACACAGTGGAGGCATTGGAAAACTCGATTAAATGCGTTTCTTTCTTGTATTCCCGATCTTAGAGAAGAGCATAAAATGCCACTATTAACGAACCTGATCAGTGCAGATCTGTTTCGATACATCGAGTCTACCGAAATATTTGCAGATGCAATGCTTGCTCTAGAGGCTTTGTTCGTAAAGCCGCGCAATGTGGTGTTTCAACGACACGTTTTGTCAACGTACAAGCAAGCTTATCCACAAACCATTGATCAGTTTCTACATGAACTACTGCATTTAGCAAAATCATGTGATTTTGAGGATGTAAATGCGAAGCGTTATCACGATGAGTACGTTCGCGATTCGTTTATTCGAGGGTTGGCTTCTTCGAGCATCCGTCAACTTTTTTTGGAGCGGTCAAAGCTTTCGCTGGACGACGCTTATCAAGCTGCTCGATCGCTTGAACAGGCCGAATTACAAGCTAACTCGTACTCTTGTCAACCCGTGCAAATGATGGATCCTATTAATGTTGCAGCTAGTAGTGAAAATATGACGGACGACTCTCCGGCAATTCAAGTTAATGCTACCCGTCAATCTTGTTTCTTCTGTGGAAATGCAAAACATCCTCGAGCCCAATGCCCGGCGCTAAAAGTTAAATGCCGATCGTGTCAAAAAGTCGGTCATTTTGCCAAAATGTGCATGTCCAGGAAGCGCAATTCGATTGACTTGAATTCAATAGAGATTGCTCAAATTTCACAGCTTTCTTCTCCGGGTCTCAAGAACGCCATGGTTTCTATAACGGCTTACGGTATCAAAATGAATGCTCTGATAGATACTGGTAGCAGTTCAAATTTTATATCGTCAAACATGATAAAACGTTGTAAACGGTCAACTACTAAGTGTTACGAAATTGCTCGGATGGCATCGTATTCTTTTCAAAGCGTTTTGATGGAAACAGTTGCTCTCGATTTGGAGCTAATGGGCGAAAAATATTATGGTGTCAAGTGTTTTGTTCTAGACAACCTTTGTGCTGATGTAATTTTGGGCCATCCTTTTCTCAGGCGTTTCAAGCATCTTGCACTGGAGTTTGGAGGAATGCATGCACCGATTGTTATTGAGGCCCTGGAAGCAATGCATGTTTAACCACATCCGTTATTTGAACATAGGAGTATCGATATTCGTCCATTGCAAACAAAATCTTGTCGACGAACTCCTAGTCGGGACGCATTTATTAAATCAGAAGTAATGCGACTTCTCGAAAACGGCATCATAGAACCAAGTTCATCCCCCTGGACGGCACAAGCACTCATTGTTACAAATTCTCAGGGAAAACAAAGAATGGTGATCGACTATTCACGGACGATTAATCGATTCACATTGCTCGACGCATTTCCCTTACCACGAACGGATGATTTAATAGACAAGCTTTCGAACTATCGAATATTCTCATGCGTGGATATGAAAGATGCCTACAATCAACTACCTATTTTACAATCCGAAAAAGAGTTCACCGCTTTCGAGGCTGCTGGAGGCCTTTATCAATACAAACGAGTGCCTTTCGGGCTCACAAACGGTGTAGCAGTGTTCCAGCGCATCATGAATAGTTTAATTGACAGAGAAGCATTGTCTGGTGTCTTTTCGTATCTCGACGACATTTTAATTGCAGGAAAGAATAGGGAAGAGCATAACGCAAATCTCCAGAAATTCTTAGCCATGGCAAGAAAATACCATCTAACATTAAACGAAACCAAGAGTGTGTTCGCATCCGAGTCAATAAGCGTTTTGGGACAGTGTATTGAGAACGGAATGATTAAGCCCGACCCACGACGAACTAGACCAATCTTCGAGCTCAAGAATCCGACGGATGCAACCGAACATTCCCATCTGCGGGGGTTGTTAACTTACTATTGTCGCTGGATACCTGGTTTTGCGCACCGCGCTCGAGATTTTGCTACAGAGACAAATTTTCCCATGGGTGAATCAGCAATAAAGAGCTTGAAGGATATAAAAGCAGCTTTAATGTGTGCCTGCCGTTCGTGTATAGATGAAAATTTACCGTTTGAAGTAGAGACAGATGCATCAAAAGTAGCGATAGCGGCTACCTTGAGCCAGCGTGGTAGACCAGTTGCTTTTTTTCGCGAGTACTGTCCAAACATGAAAAGCGCAATCCAGCGATTGAATTAGAAGCTCTGGCAATAATTGAAGCTCTTAAAGAATGGCGTCACTACCTCATTGGACGTCCATTTCGAGTTATTACAGATCAAAGATCAGTTGCTTATATGATGTCTTCACATTCGAATAGGATAAAAAATGAAAAAATTGAACGCTGGCGATTAGAGTTATCCCAATTTCGCTTTGAGATCATTTATCGTCCCGGCGTTGACAACGTAGCAGCGGACGCTTTATCACGACTAGCATGCTCCGGCGTAACGACTTCTCAATCCGACTTAATAAAATTACACCGTTCACTATGTCATCCTGGTCAGACAAGATTGTGGCATTATGTCAGGGCGAAGAATTTGCCATTTTCTTTAAGTGATATACGGGAAGTTGTAAACTCTTGTTCAACGTGTGCAAAGATAAAGCCGAGATTCTATCGTCCTCCCACCAGCGTCTTAATCAAATCACTTCAACCGTTTGAACGTTTGTCAATCGACTTCAAGGGTCCACTTCCCAGTAAAACAAACGCAAAATATATACTGACGGTCGTCGATGAGTTTTCAAGGTTTCCGTGGGCATTTCCGTGTTGCGATACTTCTGCCGAATCAGTTATAACATGCTTAAAGCAGCTTTTCTACCTTTTTGGGACACCGAAATATTTGCACTCAGACCGAGGAAGCGCTTTTGTGTCACGCGAATTCAAAGTGTTTACATCTTCACTTGGGATTGCTACAAGCCAAACTTCTTCTTACAATCCGCGGGGCAATGGCCAATGTGAGCGATTAAATGGAACGATATGGCGTGGAATTCAGTTATCGGTGTTGGATGCGAAATTACCAATACAGTCTTGGGCGTCAGTTTTGCCTTCTGTGCTGAACTCAATTCGGTGTTTGCTGTGTACATCTACCAACGCAACGCCTCATGAACGTATGTTCAAGTACGACCGAGGATCTTCAACAGGCCGTTCGCTACCAAGTTGGCTTTTAAATTTGGGGCCGGTTCTGGTTCGTTGTCGTAATAAAGGAGACAATGTGGTACAAGAAGCACTGTTGCTAGAATCTAACCAGCACTACGCTAGAATACAACTAAAAAGTGGGCACGTTTCCACGGTTTCAACGCGGGACTTAGCACCTTGCCCTGAAGATCAACTATCATTGTCGTGGTCCGGGCCAGAAGATGGAACGACATTAGCAGAGTCAAACAATACTAACCAAAAGGAATTCCTACATCCAACAACGACATCCATAAACCAAGATCTTAACTTATCAAACTTTGAGGAAGCCTCCTCTCAAGCAATGGACGGAAATAGCAACTAAGAAGCTACATCAACCCAATCAAACTTGAATTTGGATAGGCAGACGATTACTACTCAAGTCAACCAATCTAACAACGAGGTACGAAGAAGTAAAAGACAGCGAGGTCAACCTGCATATCTTTCAAACTATTATTTAGGGGAAGAATGTGGTATATAGTCAATAATCTCTAATTGACATGAGTATCTATAACTGTTTTTATAAACTGATTGTTTTCTAGATTGATAAATAAAACTTCTTTGGTTTAAACTTCGTTTACATTACGACACTTATTGACTTATTATCAATCAATAGTTTAAAGTAAATTTATTTATTTATTCAAATACGAGGCCACAGCCTAATGCGACTATGAGGCCACAAATACGACTACGAGGCCACAGACTTATGATAAAGCGCAGGCTCCGTCCCAAAACAAATTGTGTTACGATAAGTGATCGCATTGATGACCTGTGGAACAATCTTAATGTATCGACAATCGACAGCGGTTCCGTCCAAAAGTTCAAGGCAATTATTAAATCACGACAATGACAGTTTCACCTTTTTTCTTTCTTTTCTGTTTTTTTTTTGTTTTGAGCTATGTGATCCAGCCAATTTGAGCTTATGCTCCTGGGCTGTTGTAACAATAATAATTACATACCAAAAGGTATTCAGGCAAAGTCAAAAACAAAAAATAGTCAATCAACGGATCGTAGCTCAATATGATAGCTCAACAGAGATGAATAATGGTGGTATTGTTCACGTATCCATTTGCAGCCAACACAAAGCCTCGAACCCCGCCTAAGTATATTCTCCAGGTCTAATAGTTCTTGCTTGATACAGGAAAACAAGCCTTTATTACAAGTGTAACCTGACGAGGAAGGTGTATAACCTCTTTAACATTTCACAGCGTAACATGAGGAATGCATTTTTAAACAATATAATGCCAGAGTAGCTTTACCGGTGAAGTCAGTGCTCAACTTGAAATTATAATAAAAAAATTATAAATGCATTGCTATCACGCAATAAATGCTTGTTACACCTATTTTTAGTTCTATTATTTTTAGTTCTTATTTAGTTTAATTATATTATTAATTTATTAAAAAAATAGGCTAAAATAGGTTTGAATTATCATATTATGATGATAATATCTAAAACGCGATAAAAAGATGCTCGAGGTATCGTTTAGGGTGGCTAGCTCGATAAACTAGATATTTGACAAGTAACCTGATGCATTGCTCGAGCACCCATAGTAAAAGCTAATTTATTATTTATATGCAAATCAGTAAAAAATATGAAAATTTACGCCCTAGTGTCTATCAAGATGCTATATTAAGCATCTGTCCATTAAGATGCGATTGATTGAATACGTCATTCGCGTTTATCTCGCACGGCTGATATGTTGGGTCATGGAATAGGAGCGAAACCTGATTTTATTTAAAAAAATCAGGTTATTTATATATCAAACCTATTTTATTACAAAATAGGTTTGAATTAATCACAATGGAAAATTATAGCTTCAATAACTGTATAATTGAAGAATATGCCATTCATATAATACTTGATGTTTGAATTTTATTGAAAATGTGATTTAAAATACGTGATATAAACATGTTTGACTCGTATTGCTTATAAGCAGATACTAGTCAACTATTTTCGATAAGATTTTTTTATGGAATCAATTTAAATGAAGTGTTATACCGCATTGTTTATAATCATATATTCAATGAAATGTAAATTAATGCAGGGTTCATTAAAAAACATTGTTGAACATAATTTACGAATGCGTAAATTATTGCTCAAAAGTGTTACCTTAAAAATCTTAAAAACAGACAATAGAAATTTTAAATTAAAAATAAATATTTGTGAATATGCCATGACATTTGTTTCTTTGCATTTGATTACTCACCTTTCTATGAGGGTAATTTTTGTAGTGCTCAAAAATCAATGTCAAAGTATTGCTTGCTGATTTAAAAGCCAATGAATATATTTTTTTACATTTTTAAAACATTTTGAAGTGCTGTTGCTGAGTAGATATCCGTTGATTTTCACAAATTAGTTGTAATCAAGCGTTTCAGCTACGAAGGTAACCATGCAATTTTTGTATTGATTACTAATAAAAAGCACACACTTTTTAAAAGGTGCGTTCTTCATGTCCCATCCTTTATTATTAAATACAACAGCATCAAAAGAGGGTAGAGCTCGTACAGACCGGGTACAGGGTAAAAAATATCAATAAAAATCCGATTGTTCTAAGTTAGTACATTCTTCTGACTTTTAAAACGTTTTAGAAATGGGAAAGAAAATAAAGCGCAGAGCTATATTTTCTGCGCTGTAAGTTAGTATATTCTTCTGACTTCTAAAACGTTTTAGAAATGGGAAAGAAAATAAAGCGCAGAGCTATCAAACGGCTACGTAGTCGAAAACAAAAGCCTCCAAATTACACAAAGAAAAATGTCACCTGGATAGCTAGCCATTTATGGCATGCAAAGCGCTTTCACATGGCGACAAAATGGGGATGGAGAGTCCCGATGTTTAGAAATGACAAAGGAGTACGAGTAGTTTACAGAGCAGTACATTTTATAAGTGCATGTCAGGTATAATCAGTAAATAGTTATTTAGTAAATTTCAATTAAATGTAAATTTGATTTTTTTCAATCGTTGTAAAAAAGTTAAAAAAATCAGTATTTTCGGACTAAAAAAGACTGCCCTGTTGTTATGCTTCATCTAATTTGATTGCTTATTTGACAATACGTTCCATTGTTTTCATAAAAATGTGTTGTTGATGCCTGTATAATTTAAATTATTAATAATGATATCCTAATTACATCATCGAATAATGATACTCAAATTTAAATCACTGAGCAAAACTGTGTTGTTTGTGGCTACGTCATTTAAGTGCTACTTGTGGTTACTTGATAACTTAATTCATCAATGATGGAACATATATTCTTTAGTAAATCTGATTACCTTACGGTAATAGATTACAGTGATTTTCTAAAGGCTTAATTATAAGTATTTAGAAAGGCGTATAATTATTTTCTAAAAACTTATAAATTATATATATATTCACTCGGTTAGGAGGAGTATTTGAATGTGTATTTGATAATTGATTTCTGGTATCCATATTAAATATCGGATTCAGTTTTATAAGTGAAACATTTGTGACAATATTAAACTAATAAACAGAGTAATCCTGAGTTTACCATTGAAATACAATGAAATATAGTGAATTTTACAAGGAAATACGTAATTAGCATGTATTTGGCCCCGCTGCTATGTTAGTTCAAGGAATAAGGGCTGAAACCTGATAACATAGCAGTTCCTTCTAATGACCTATAATCCTTATTCGAAAACATCGTATATTATTTATTAGTCAATTGAAATACAATGAAATATGGTGAATTTTACAAGGAAATACGTCATTAGCATGTATTTGGCCCCGCTGCTATGTTAGTTCAAGGAATAAGGGCTGAAACCTGATAACATAGCAGTTCCTTCTAATGACCTATAATCCTTATTCGAAAACATCGTATATTATTTATTAGTCAATTCATAAAAATTGACTTTTATTTTAAATTTCATTTTTAAATTTTAACTTGATTTAAATTATAGATAATCTAAAAACAATTATTAATTTTATTATTTAATTATTAAATTTTGATTTAGCATCATTATGTTTTGTTTATTTTATAATTATATTAAATACATATACTCAGTTAGCTGATTTGATTCTCTTGAAGGACAAAATACTGGAGGCCGATACCACTTGACTTGGTAGCTTATTCCAGATTTTCCACATTCGGTTGACAATTGTGTTAAATATTCTTCGTGTACGAATGTAGGAAACGTGTGGTCTTTAACATTTCAGCTACGAAGGTAACCATGCAATTTTTGTATTGATTACTAATAAAAAGCACACACTTTTTAAAAGGTGCGTTCTTCACGTCCTATTCTCTAACAAAATATTTGTATCGATATTATTTATGTAGACTTTTAATCTTTATTTATCATATATATATTAATTTTAAAGAAAAATATAGTCATAATATTCTCTTTGCACATCCTTATATTCTTTTACAAAAGATCATCAGATTTTATATTACGGCATTATTTGTTGAGCTTATAAGTCACATTAATTTTGTGAAAATAATATATTAAGTTTAATATAATTCAGTTTCCTATTTTGTCAGTATAATGGTTTCATAGCATTTTTGTATGATCTTGTCAAATCTGACGTCAACATTGAAAGCTGTGAGAGATCAAATGCCGTTATAGAAAATGTTTTACTTCTGAGAAATAATTTCAGACAATCAATTTTGTTGAATTTATACATTAAACTGAATTTTTAAATATTTTTTAAGAATTTTTTAAGACATTTTTTATAATAAATAATAATATTAAAATATGGATTGAAGGGTGATGTTTAGTTAAATAAGACATTTTTCTTGTTCTCAAATTTCACATAACGGAAGGTATTAGTAAGATAAATGCGTGCATATTCGGATTTTAACCGAGGATAATCATTTTCGACATATTTATTGCCTTAGAAAAAAAACGTAAGATAAAATTAAAATATGTAATGCATATTACGACCTAAAACGTTAAATACCTCAGCAATCGACAATCATTTATAACATAAAAAGTATATAAAGTAAAAGTTAGCAAAAAATATGATAAAAATTACTTTTGAGATATAAATGTTTTCTCAAATTTTTCAATTATGACCACTAATTTTTTCATATTATTTAATAATAAAGATTTTGTTAAAAATACAACCACTAAAAAAATTTTTTTATAATAAAAACAGCAGAAAAATAAAAGAATACAAGTTCAGAAACGACGTCAATTCAATCTTCTAATGTCATCACGGCCTCAGGTCCAGTGAAATCTGAGCCATCCAGCCAATCCAACACGCCGCTTTCCGACTGAACCACCCGGGTCTTTCACCCCCCCCACGAAGAATCCAATCTAGGCGGACTATGCTCGGTAATCGCGATATAAGGAGCTTAATAAACGTTAGTCTTTGTTTCGGGGGGGGACGTCCTCTCGAATAGAAGGCAAATAATGAGATAACCCAAGTACCCCAGAGGCGCACTTAGGTTTTCCCATTCCACGACATATGCTGATCCCGTTTTAGAGCCCACCTAATAAGTTTAAGTCTATCAAGGTCAGCTTTCGATGACTAGCTCACCGTAATGGTGAACCTAGGTATTTTACTCGACTCGTGAAGGATGGAAGTGATTGATTTGCAAATATGAAGGATAGAGATGAGAGTGCTAATCTCTTTAATTTTTTCTTGATGGCAATGGTGCCAGGAAAGACGACCACCTGCAATTTCGAAGAGTTTAAAATAAGATTGGACATGGTTAACTAGTCTTTTAATCCTAAAAGAAGCGACTGATGTCCGAGACTACATCTTTACACCTGCGTCCAGAGAACAGGGATGTGGTACCATCAGCGTATACCACTAGATGTTTATCACGTTTAAATATATTATATAGTTTAATGAAGGCAGCAAGATATAAGATTGGAGAAAGTGGTGAGCCTTATGACACCCCCGTAATAGGGGCTTTGTGTACAGCAACATATCTACCCTATTAACAATTCTCGCAGGTAACCCGAGGGACCTGAGAGAATATATAACGAAGGGAATGGAGATGAGGATAAATGTAGCAGAAAAATCAAGGAAAATAGCCACAGCAAGCTGATGACTGTTATCCCGACAAAACTGATGCACTTCACCAATTACTGAATGGACTGAGCGCCCTTTGACAAACCCATAAAAACTTGGTGGGATTAGATTACGCCTAATCAAATGATCGCCGATTTTACGCGCAAGCGTTTTTCGTAGATGGAGATGAGGGAGTTCTGAATCGAAATTGGCCGCAGGTCTTTAGGACATGAGACCGGATTACGTTTAGGTAAAAAATTCTGCGACTAATATTGATGCCGGATACATCGGATGGTGAGGCTATAAGCATTGTGAAGGCCACTTCTCTTCTTTGATCGGCTGTCAAAAGCTGACAGACCCGGGAAGATAGTGGAGCGAAGGATTTGGAAGAGCCTGGAAGTGGATTCCAAGAGTTAAGGATATCTGTAACAGATAAGTCCCTGCCTGAAGCCACCCCAAGACGGGATTGGTTGGGGAGATTAAGTGGCTCCAGAGTTATGTATGGATAGTGACTCCTCCAATACTCTGTCAAGGCTAATGCTCCTAATCCAACCTCCTATCCTTCCAGCAGACAAACTTCTCTTTTTTGAGTATCTTCCAAAAGGAAGACTGGAGAGGATTAAGGTGAGCCAGGCTCGCCCTATCCCTGCTTAGCTGGAACCTATATCTAATGCTCAAGTATTTATTCGAGAGGGCCTGTCTGGCGGAAACAGAGAGATATTGAAGGTAAAGCATTTAAGCCAGGACCTTGAGTTTTGTTAGAGTTGGATTGTAAATACGACGTTTATAGGTAGTCGAAAGCAACACGGTAGCTTGCAAACTCTCATTGACTATTCTGGGGAAGAGTTGGATAGCTGCCTGAAAAAAGCCACCCTGGTGGGATCAAAGTGAAACCTTCTTCTAAGCAACGTATCTTCCTCTATCCGAAAACGAATTATTATTAATAATAATTAATTATTATTATTTATTTGTTTTAGTTTTATAAATAAATTTTTCTCTCTTTAAAAAAAATAATAATAACTAATAATATGCTGATATTATTAATAATAATTAATAATATTATTAATATGCTATTAATAATATAATAATTAATGTGCTCTGATGTTAATAATAATTAATAATATTATTAATATGCTATTAATAATATGGACAAGAATATAATCATACGATGTGCTCTGATGTTGGCGCGACTGCTCAGTACAGATGGGTTTTAACAATCACATCTTATGAAGCAGTAATATGTCGAGGAGAGAATTAGTTGTTGAGCAATGAAAGTTGGGGGACAGTGGTTTGTGAATAAGATAGTCGTTTCTGTCTCTGTGGAGTGCTGCATTAATCCAACTGCCACTTCTGTCGTTGAAGTCACCAAGTAACATGCCATAGCCACTACCCAAATTACGGTCCAGGAGGTTACGGTTCTTTTGAATCTCCCCTGGACGGATGTAGATATTGGCTATAATGATGCGTTTACTGTTTTTACAGTGATATAGCTAAACAACATATGGCTGGACAAGAGTAGTTTAAGAAGAGCGAAGATCTTAAGGAGCATTTTACTAGGGTTTAAAGATCTTGAGAAGAAGAGGAGTGAGGTAAGGTTATGTACGGAGTATAGTGGGTGTAGATGTGCTTTGGGATAAATCGAGTAATGTCCTAGGGGAGACGCATAGACCGCGTCTCCTGAAGGACCATAACATCTGCATCTCTACCAGATAAAAGTCTAAGGTTAGAAACATCTCTTAAATTCCACTGAAGGATATTCAGTGAAAATGGTTCTTGATTACTTTGCATTGTATTGATTTAGCTGGAGTGAGATGCTTCCTCCTAGTCCGAACCAGGAGTGAGAAAGTTTCCATTCACACCCCAGTCTGACTAGGGTCGGTGAATTTGCTCACCGGGCATATTATCAACTCGAATAGTATATCCGGGATTGGTCACAGTTCAGTTATTCTGGTCTTTCTTAGCTAGTTTTAAAGCTGCGACTGTTTGAAATGTACCAGTCCTCTTGTTTGATGGTTTCCTATTGTTATTAATCTTTGTTGCGGTAGGTAGGTCTAAATTTTGTAATAGATTTCTCATCGATTCACTAAGTATACCTTCAACTCGAGACATTGGTGCTTTTAATCTGCATTCAATGTAGTATGTCATTCATATCTTTGTCGTTTGACTCAGTGTCAGAATTAGTTTCAATTATCATATGTTTGGAAGCTTAAATAAAAGTTAAGTCGTTGCCGGTATTTACCTTGCGCCTCGATTGAAAAAAAGGATTTATTTTAACGTGGCAAATGCGTGCCAGCGCACGCTTTACAAGACCACAACAAAACAAGACTGTGAATCAGGTGTCGAGAAGGTGTGAACGGAGGAGGTGTTTGAATATGATAAACGAGGGGGCACGGCGGACGTCGAGAGGGAGTTGATTCCAGGCGAGTGAGGCGGCGACGAGGAAGGATCGGAGACCGTAGTTGTTGGAGTAATTAGGAACGTGGAGTAAGAGGGTATGACAGGAACGAAGCGATAGCGAGGTGGGGCGAGTATCGTCTAAGAAAGGAAGGTTGATCAACGATGGGGAGCCAACAGCGATGAGACGAAAGGTAACGAGAAGAAGGCGGAGTTTGATGCGGATGTGGATGGTGGGCCAGGAGAGTTGGGCAAAATATGTGGATGTGTGGTCGAAGCGACGGAGACGAAAGAGCACTCGAACGGCGGTGTTGATTATTCGTTGTAGGGGTAGGATGATGGATTTTGGAGAATTGGCGAAAAGGCTAAGGCAGTAATCGATTTTAGGGAAAAGAAGCGATGAAAGAAGAGACATACAAGAACGGAAGTCGATAAGGGGGCGGATACGGCGGATGTCACGGAGAATTAAGTTAGAATTAAGTTGTCCGATCATTTCCTTGTTACTATTACTCTTTCACTTCCCTATCCTCCTTCTCCGCCTCTAACATTAGCTACTCCAAGTCGACACTGGAAAGTTCTCGATATCTATATTCTCTGCGTAGCCTTACTCAATTCTTCACTCTTTTCACATCTACTTAACTATCTTTTCTCGACGTTTTCAATCACCTACTGCTTAATCGACCCCGACGTTTTCAGCTCTTCGCCATGCTCCCCGGTTCAATTCCGACTGTAGTTTTTCTAAGCGTCGACTTCGTCACTCTTAGTGTGTTAAATCGCTCTCATAAACGTTCTCCAAACTCACTCCAAATATCCGTGCTTCCTACCTTTATCTTCACCGTTCCCATCTCATTCTTACGGGGACTAAGCTTCTCCCTTTTGGCAAAATCAACTCGAGTCTTCTTCCAACTCTAAATCTCATTGGAAAATCCTAAACTGAATTCATTCACGATCATCTACCTTTTTGTAACATAAATCCTGATGAATTTTTTTCTTATCTACAATTTAAGCTATCTAATTTACTTTCTCTTCTACCCATATGCCCCCTTGTATTCTCTCTTCTCTTTGAATACTTCCATCCCAGAGCTATTCCGCCTTTTTCCCGTCTCGTCTGATGAAGTTTCTTCGTTTCTTCTGTCATTATCTAATAAAATATCTTCTGACCCAATTCCCACTCACTTGCTTCAAAATATCTGCTCCTCTATCTTAACCTTCCTAACCACATTGTTCAACTTGAGAAGCTTGTTCTCAAGCAAGTTAATGCATATCTATCTTCTTAAAACTTGTTTCATCACTTCCAAGCTGCTTTTCGTTATAATCACTCTATAGAAATTGATATCTTAAAGTTTATAACGACCTACTCATCTCGCGTGATCAAAAATTATGTAGTGTAACTGTTCTTGTTCTCTCATCTGCTTTTGACATTGTCGATCACTCGATTCTTCTCCATCGTCTTTGTCAGGATTATAACTTCTATTTTCTCAATGTATTGGTTTTCTTCATATCTATTAAACCGTACTTTTCGCGTTTGTTCTTACTCTTATCTTTCTTATCGTCTTCCATCCCATCTGCTGTTCCACAAGGCTCCGTATTAGCCCCTTTGCTGTTCTCTCTTCACGACGAATTTTCTTCGATTTTTCATACATTTAACTTCCATGTTACGCAATATGCCGATGACATTATCATATATGCTCATGCACCTGCTTATCATATTCACGATCTTAGTGTTTCTGCTTCCAACTGTCTTGCCTCAATTTTCAATCATCTTTATTCCCTTCGTCTTTCTCTGAATCCTAATAAATCCAAAATCATATGGATTCTTCATCGACACCTTGGCTTTAAACCTCCCTCCGTATCATTAAATTCTGCAATCCTTACTATCGTTGATAATCTCGTTTTCCTATGCTTCCATTTCGACAATCGACTTTCACTTAAACCTTTGGTTAGAGATAAAGTACGCTCATCTACCTTGATACTCCGCAACCTCCTTCAAATTCGTAGATTGATCGATTTCCCTTGTATGATTCTCATATCTTCTCTCCTTTTTTCTAGACTCGATTAATTTAGTGTAACTTAATTTAGTGTCACTTAAAGCAACTAAATTCATTCTACAAGAATCAAATCAACTTTATTTAGTCGACCTGTTTTCGATATGGTTGGATTGCTTGACTCAAATTGCTTTTACGGTTAACAGCAATATTGAGTTAAAAGCAATATTTTAATTATACACTAAAAGGAAACTTCGTCGTATTTTATCTAAGAGATCGGAAATAAGATGTCCGGAACCACAGGTGATATTCGATCAACGGCTTTCATCAGGCAGCGATTAAGTGTAGCGGTTCAGCGAAGCAATGTCGCTTGTATACTCAAGTGCCTAAGCGATCAATCGGTTGCCGATTTTTTTGGATGATGAAAATGCTTTAGTATTGAATACTATAATCAAAATATAATAATATTTTGTTGTTTATACTTTTCTATTATAAAAAATCACTAAGAAATAAGTGATTTTAACGCCAAAATTTAATCTAATAATTTCTTACAAAAGCGATTATCTTTAATAATCGTTGTGTATTAAGAATAACGTTAAGCACGGTTTAAGCATGTGTGATATATTTGACATTGGAAAGCTTTACTAAATGCATCACCGAGTGCTTAAAAGCATAACGATGAGTCAGACCCGCAACAACTCATTTGACTATGCAAATGCATAAAATTTAGATGATATATCTTTGCATTTGAATTCATTCTTAGCCAACATATGTTCACCGCACCTTATTCTATTCCACTAAGTCACAGTCACTTACAAGCGTACAGAAATGGTTATGTGCTTTTGTCTGATTAAAATTTGTTTGAATGAATTAATATTTGGCTGTAAAATATACCTTTAAAGAATCCAAATTTTTATTTCTTGTGAATTTTCAACTATCGCGTAAGTCATATAGATTGACGGACTGCAGTTAGCAATTACTGAATAAGACTATAATCAATTGTTTTACTAAGTTGATTTAATCAAAAAATTAACAAATCTATATTTGTTTCATGCAATAGTTAAAATTCGTGATTACAATAATGCATATATTAACATTTATTCTTAATATTTATATAATTAATAATATTATAAAATATAAAATATTATAATATATTATTGTTAAATATAATACATATTATACAATAATATATTGTTAAATATAATACATATTATATTTAAAATTTATATAATTAATATAGTTCTATAATTAGTCATCATACCGTCCCCATTTTTTGCGGGGTCCCACAAGGTTCAGTCCTAGGTCCCCTGTTTTTTTCTCTTCTGCTTGACGATCTATCTCCGTTTATCAAACATTTCTCCTTTAACGTCATGCAATACGCCGATGACATCCTCATCTATGATCATGCACCCGCACATCGCATACACGATATCGGCATTTCTGCCCGCAACTGTCTTCAGTCTATCTACAAACGTCTCTCCAATCTCCATCTCGTTATAAACCCCGACAAGTCCAAAATAATGTGGATCCTCCCCGTAAACCAACATATCTCCTCCCACTGTATATTTTGCCTCATCGATCATCCCCATAGTACACAATCTCACTTTTTTAGGCTTCCATTTCGATGATCACCTTTCCCTTAAACCCTTCGTCCGTGACAAGGTCCGCTCGTCTAACTTAATTCTCCGTGACATCCGCCGTATCCGCCCCCTTATCGACTTACGTTCTTGTATGTCTCTTCTTTCATCGCTTCTTTTCCCTAAAATCGATTACTGCCTTAGCCTTTTCGCCAATTCTCCAAAATCCATCATCCTACCCCTACAACGAATAATCAACACCGCCGTTCGAGTGCTCTTTCGTCTCCGTCGCTTCGACCACACATCCACATATTTTGCCCAACTCTCCTGGCCCACCATCCACATCCGCATCAAACTCCGCCTTCTTCTCGTTACCTTTCGTCTCATCGCTGTCGGCTCCCCATCGTTCATCAACCTTCCTTTCTTAGACGATACTCGCCCCACCTCGCTATCGCTTCGTTCCTGTCATACCCTCTTACTCCACGTTCCTAATTACTCCAACAACTACGGTCTCCGATCCTTCCTCGTCGCCGCCTCACTCGCCTGGAATCAACTCCCTCTCGACGTCCGCCGCGCCCCCTCCTTTATCATATTCAAACACCTCCTCCGTTCACACCTTCTCGACACCTGATTCACAGTCTTGTTTTGTTGTGGTCATGTAAGCGTGCGCTGGCACGCATTTGCCACGTTAAAATAAATCCTTTTTTTAAATTAATATTATTTAGAATTTTCAAAATTTATATAATTAATATTGTTATATAATTAATATTATTTAGAATTTTCGAGAGCTTTTTAAAGAGTTCAAAATAAATTATTTGTGGGTTTAAGTCACTGTGTGTGCATGATAAGCTTCGTGATTGCATAAGATATTGGCTGTAATCATATTTTATCGAATTCTTTTGGGCGCGATCTTGTCGAATTATCATCCCGTTCATAGTTTCATACCGTAAGATACTGTATTGGGTCCGATTTTGTTTATTATTTGAATGAATTATTTTAGCGACTTATGAATTTCCATCTTATTTTCACTAATGATCTCAAAATATGAACAGTTAAAAATATTTCAACGAACTGTATATAAATCATTGCAAAGCGAGCTGAATTATCTCTCACAAAGTGAGAGATTAAGTGTGATGGATTAATGATGAAATTTATAAGTGCGTCATAATAAGACTCGACATTATGCGAAATAGTTTGAATTAAAATTCTTAATGGAAATACATTAAGAACTCTCAGAACAGGCAGATTTGGATATCATTATAAATCTATCGGGTAACTAAGTCTACGTGTATTAAATTATTTATAAATTAAACATAATGATAAATAAAAATAATTAAATAATTAAAATATTCCTTGGCGACAAATTTCCATGCTTATGCAGATGACTTACGACTATAATACAAGCTGGTTATATCTCGAAGAGTGTACTATTTCAAAAAGTATTCTGAAAATCATGAAATTTTCTATTAGTCCAAAGAGCCTCATGGAGAGAATTAATTTGCTTAATTCTTTGTTCGACACAAATTAATGTTGCTTTAATTACTTATTAATTACTTATTAAGAAATAAATTATAATTTAAAATTTATGTTATCATTTAATATTAATTTAAGAAATAAATTATAATTATTAATTTGGTAACTAATGAGTGAATAAGAGAATATCTCGAATTACTAAAAGAATTTGAACTTTGTATTTATAAAATGAAAACACAAAGTAAATAAATGTTTGATAATTAAATTTAAAGTTCTTGTCACAATTGAACAGTTAGAGTTAAGAGCGTCGTTAATATTTAAACCGTTAAAATATAAAATAAAAAAAGTTTATAGAATTGACTAAAAAATAATATGTGAGTATCATAATAAAGATTATAAGATAACAGGAGGAACTGCTGTGTTATCAGATTTTGGCCCCTATTCCTCGACCCACTAAGAAACTATTTTAATAGTGTGCAAAATATATTTCCAGTGTATCATTTTTGTTAGCGCTGAGCATTTTGCGGATGATAATTTGAGGAATAAACACAAAGAAGATAAAATGAGTTATTGATTTCTCAAACAAGAATTATTAATTATTTGAATAACGCCAAAAAGAATTTTACGTATTTTAATAATTACAAAAAAATGTGTTAAATGCAACCATAGTTCTTTATTTGATATTGGAGTATCTTAACATCTTTATAAAATATTTTATAAAATATTTCAAATTCAATTTTATCTTTACACTGCCTGAATATAATTCATCAATTTGAACTAAATATCATTTTACTGATAGCATGATTTAGCAGAAACACAAATTTGGTGAATAAAAGGTTTACTTTTTGAATGGCAAACAAACTAATAAAGACATTGCAATATGCTTGATGCAACAGATTGCTTCGCTGAAATTGTATTACGGCTTTATTTGAATTATTATTTTACAGTATTGATCGGGATAAGATCATCTGTTGTTTGAGAGTTCGTCAGCACATTTAATGCTAATCAATACTTTCAATGCCTGCTGCTGATTTCTTATATAAGAGTATTTCTCTCTGCTAAAATTACATTAGGAATTTATTGTGGTACTTCTGCAAATCATTTTGTAAGTTATTTTATCGAATAAAAGCACTACCTTTACATTTAAATCCCTTACTAAAAGTCATCTATTGGTAAATTAAGCAATTTTATTCATCAAGTGTAAGGAAAGCGTTTATTGCGCTTAAAGCCAGCTCATGCGATAATGCTAATGGTACGAGATTAACTTTAAATTCGTCTCTGGGTAATTTAGTGTCGCACTTGTGTGAGTCATTTTGTCGAAATTAAAAAAATTCATCTCACCAAATATAAATATTAAATCGAGTAACTTTTTGCAAGATCAAATTAAATAATTTGATATTTTGGAAACTTAAAAATGTACACGTTGTTATGAAATCACGAGATAAAACATCTTTTGTATTGTAATCTTGCACCTGTAATAAGATGGCAGCCGAGTATAAAGGCAGTTGGTTCTCGACAAAAAGATGTATGAATTGCCGGGCCCTAACTCTTTGATTAAAGTTATTAGTCTGCGTGCAGTGAAAGAACATAAGACAGATTTAATAGTAGCAAGAATCTTTTGGAATTTAAAATCTTAAATCATACAATTGAACCACTTACGAAAAGTCATATGATTTTAGCATTAAGATTGTTCAACACATAGGACTAAATCAAGTTATATATAAAATATCGTAATTATGTCAAGCATTTACTAGCTTCTAAGTATCCACACCCAATTTCAATGCCATTGCAGACAATTACTTTATAAGATGAGTTCAAGAAAAATTAAAAAATATAGGAGTTTTTACTTTTTGATTCTAGATGCGAAAAGTGCATTAGTATGTTTGGAACCTAACAGAATTTTAAAATGATGTTGATGATACATTTAAAGTTGCCCCAACGTTGTTTGTACAGTTATATACTGTACATGTCGTTAAATATAATGGCGTGCTGCCCTCCATTTATGCTATTCTCCCTGATAAAACCAAGTGTACATATCAAAACTGCTTGCTGCCGTGAAACCTTGAATCCGAATCTTTAGCCAATTAGCGTTATAACGAACTTTGAGACCGGTCCTAGCAATGCAACAAATTTGCTTTTCGAGAAACAGAGTTAGCCTGCTGCAACATAGCGGCCTCAAGTACTCCTTTGGAGTGCTTGGGCTATATCGAGATTAGTTTCCTCCAGAGGACGTCCCTCAGAGCAAAGACTAAGGCTCATCATCTCGAGATTACCGACCATAGTCTGCCTCGATTGGACGCTTATGGAGTGAGAGACCCCGAATGGTTCAGTCGGAAGGTGGCGCGCTGGTGCGGACGGGGGATTAGATCCCTCTGAATCTGAGGTCGTCAGGGTTGTAGAGGATGATATAAAAGTCGTCTACAAAAATAGAGAAATGCGTACTACTTGAACTTGCTCCTGTCGACTGTTTCGGCAGTCGCAAGTTGTTGTTCATGGGTGTCATGTCAATTTTAATGTGCCTGCGGGCTATAAACTTTAGAAAAAGCAGAAAAAATACTATAACATTATAATTAACTTCAGATTAACCCATTTATTTGCGCGTAACCTTTTCTGTAGATATTATAGTCGTTAATCATTATAATCATTATATTAAAGTCATTTCTGTAGATATTATGTAGTAATTTATTAAGCAATAAGTATTAGACATTGTATCAAATAATTAATTTAGATTTTAGTTTTATCAAGTAAAATGTAGTGTTTGAATTAAATATTTTATTTAATTTAATGCAATAATTTGGAAATTCAAATTTGATCTTCAATAATTTGAAGATCAAACGTATTTTTCTTGCCTTATGAATAAATTATTAAATTGTAAAATATATTGTAATATATAATGTAATATATTATATATTATATATTATTATAATATATAATAGGGTAAAATATATTGTAATATAATATTGTGGCAATATAATATATTTTTAACTTATATTTAAACGGTAACAATAAAATGCTATACTTCTATAAATTAGTAAATTATCATAAAATGTATCTAACTTTATAGATGATTGGATTATTATGCAATGCGGTCATATACATCTTCGGAGCCGTAACGATCTTGTGTATAATAAAGAAGATAATATCGTTTGCTTACATTGTGTATGCTTATCGTCTGAGACAATACTTTGGTGGACCAACAGATCTTACAGAACTGGTTGATTCAAAGCGGTATGCACTTATTACAGGATCTACAGATGGTATAGGCTTGGTGTATGCAAAAGTAATGGCCAAGATAGGATTTAATATTATTATTGTTGGACGAAGCGATACTAAAATAAAGGCAGCAATTGATACTGTATCTAGCGTAAACAGTAACATCACCGTTAAATCATTAAAAATTGACTTCAACGATCCAGACATTGATGCCACTTATGCAACTATACGCGAACAAACCGAAAACTTGGAGGTGGCCGTTTTAGTAAATAACGTTGGTGTAAGTTATCCTCATATGACAAATTTTGAGAATGTTCCTAATGATCTAATTGACTCGATAGTTCGTGTCAATACTATAAGCGTTGTGAAAATGTGTCAGATTTTTATTCCACGTATGTTAGCACACAATTATAAACCAATAATTATAAATGTTTCCAGCTACTCTGCAGTGTCATCACTTCCGTTTCTTGCTGCGTACGTAGCCTCGAAAGCATTTGTTCGCGGATTCAGTAAATCGTTGTCTGCGGAATACCATGGGCGAAACCTAACAATACAGTGTGTAATGCCTTTATTGATATCGACAAAAATGGTTAATAATATAAAACCATCCGTTTTCGTGGCCGAGAGCAATAAATTTGTCGAAGAAGCCATATCTACTATTGGAATACTTAGTGAATGCTGTGGATGCCTAAGTCACCATATTCAACATTTGATACTATCAAATACACCTGATTTTATTCATAGAAGAATGGTTCTAAAGGCGAAAGAAAAAATCGATAGGAAACTTGCAAGGATATCTGCAGAGAAACCGAAGAACGAATAATATTTTTATATCAAAATAACCAATGTTTCGTTGCTAATAATATTTTGTTGCCCAAATCACATTCCATTTATTAATTTTTACGTAACAAAATAAGAAGTACGACCTAAAATAATACAAGTGCTATTATAATATTAATATTTAATACTATTTAATATAAATACAATATATAAATATTAAATTATATGAACAATTGCATACACGAGCGAGTATCATCATTTGGTCGGCTTCATAAATTATCCTCGTGTGAATTCTTTAATCCTAGATGCAGCACTGTACACTACAATCAGCGTAGGTGGACCTCATCAGCAGTGAGCCTACGCCTACCTTTCGTGTTTCGGTCCTTTAATTATCTGCTGAAATTTTCCTCTACTGCCTTTCTGTAAAACAAACGATACAGTTTGTAAGGAAAACATATCCACTTGTGCAAACTGTACGTTGTATCCGTCTTTTGAAACCAAAAGACGGAAATAGCACTACAGTTGACGGAAACAACCGACAATCTGTCTTTTGAATTTTCTTTGACAGGAAACCGGAATCTGCCAGGTTAATAGAATGAACAATTGCATACACGAGCGAGTATCATCATTTGGTCGGCTTCATAAATTATAAGCGATAAGGAAAACGTAAGGAAAACATTTCCACTTGTGCAAACTGCACGTATTAATGTATTTATTCAATCACATAAATTTAAGCTTGGCAGCAAGGTAACCTTTTCACTTTTCCTTTTATCAGTATGTAAATACATGCTAATGATGTATTTCCTCTGATAAAACTATCTAGTATCTTATTCTAGTACAAAGTATATTATTTATTATCCATCCATAAAAATTTGCCACTTAAGAGTTTAAATTTATTCTTTATATTATTGTGTTGATTTATATATTTTACTATTTTCTGCTTGATGTTATTTTTATAGTAACCTAGTTTAAAATATGTATCTATTAAATTATTTAAATGATTTTGAAGAAAGCCAATATCATTACATATTGTTGCAATTCTTAAAATTTCATTATTTAATGTATTATATTTTATATTATATGGTATGCATGAATGCTCATGCAAAAATATGTTTTTTGTAAATTTAAATATGTCATCTTTACGATATAAATTAATAGTAGTTTTAGTTAATGTTAATTTAATGTCCATATCTAGATATACACCTTCTTTATCATTAATATTGGTTTTGTTAAGAATAAGGCTTTCTGGATAAATGTGCTCACTAATTGAATAAAAATTATTAATAAAAATTCAATACACATATATCATCAATATTAAAAAGTATTATCAATACTATACACACATATCGTCAATATATCATTAGATATATCACTTTCTTTGTCATTAGATAATGAAAGTATAAATCAGTGGGGTATTTCCTTCGAGGAAATTTGATTATTTAGTATCTTATTAAATCTTATTACAAAGTATATTTAGTCATTATAGGAACGAAGAAGAAGAAAATATCCTTTATTTAATAAAAATTCTATATTTCGATAGCTCCTGCTATCATCATCAGGATTACAAACAAAAGTGTTTCACACTTTTTCACCTTTTTTGTAATCTTGATGATTACAGAAGCTATCGAAAGCTCCTAATATCGATAAGAGCTATATCGATAGCTCCTAATCCAGGAGCTATCGAAATATAGAATTTTTTATTAAACAAAGGATATTTTCTTCCTCATTCTTATAATAACTATATATTTGAAATGGAAGAAGATTGTGGTTATAGTATTTATTAACAAAGTATATTATTTATTATCCATGCCCTCTTCTATTGTGATCATTAGATTAGATCATTAGATCATCATTATATACGATTTTATACATTTTATATTTATATAACGATAAAATTCAAAATTGAAATTTAAAATAAAAGTCAGTTTTTATGAATTGACTAATAAATAGCATAAAATGTATCAGAATAAGGATTAGAGGTCATAAGAAGGAACTGTTATGCTATCAGGTTTCGGCCCATAACTTCTCTACCCAACATAGCAGCGGGGCCAAATACTGAAATCTAATCCAGATTGACTACAAACATTGATTGATCTTTCACCGCCTCAAGACAAGAAAGATTGAATTCTTACAAGCAAGGTATCTGTCTTTGATTTAAATATCCAAAAACATATTTCAAGTAAGCAGGCACATCCATCACATTTGGAATGCAATGTTTAAAGTTTGATATCAAATTATTTTACCGGGTCAGCGCCCGGTAAGTTTAATCTTTTAGCGAAATGGATGTTTAATAAACATCCATTTTAACAAAAATTTAATGAAATTTTCCGATGCTCACCCCTTATGCAACTAATCGGCTGCTACATAACATTGGACACGTTATTGGTTATTAAATGACTAATTAGTAGGTTTAGGTTTATTCTACCTTTTTTGGTGTTGTCAATTATTTATTTACAGAAACTATTTTTACAAAATAGTTTTTTTAGTTCTTTTTGTTTAGTTCTTTTTCCGGGCATAAGCCATTAAGCTAAAGTCGGATAAAATAATGAAAATCAACCAAAATAATATCGAATGAGCACAGTATCATCCAGTAGATAGCGCTTTACGCGGAAAGGTAAACGCTATCTATTATCGGCAGACACAAAATGAATAAGTGACCTCTATTCTTTATTTTTATGCGTCGTGAGATGCTTTATAATTTCTTCATCTCTTTTAAAATTTAAAATAGATGCTTTAGCATATATAATTTGTAGAATTTACGACGTTTTTATCAAATAATGGAAACTATAGTATCCGCATAGTGATAGTATGTCAAGAATCTATTTTATTTTTACTCGAAGCTATTTTTACTCGAAGTTCTTCCTCATGAGCTCTATTCCTTGTTCTTAAAATGTACAAAAAAGCTACACAAACATCATAATTATAATAATTATAACGCCTAGTTTTAATAACCATAACGCCTATCTAACGAAAATTAAACCATAAAGTAAATATAAATATATGGATAAAATTGAATTAATAGAATCCTTAAATATTTTGATAAATCAAAATTATTTAAAAGTAGGGACATCTATATTTAGACAAGTAAAAGGTGTTCCAATGGGTGGTAATAGTAGCCCAATTATAGCTGACTTGTTTTTAAGCTTTATAGAATATGAATTTGTTCATAACTGTGTAAAAACTAAATCTAAACAATATAAATATATGAAATATATGTTTCGATACATTGATGATATATGTGTATTTAATTCTAATAATTTTTATTCAATTAGTGAAGCAACATTTATCCAGAAAGCCTTATTCTTAACAAAACCAATATTAATGATAAAGAAGGTGTATATCTAGATATGAACATTAAATTAACATTAACTAAAACTACTATTAATTTATATCGTAAAGATGACATATTTAAATTTACAAGAAACATATTTTTGCATGAGCATTCATGCATACCATATAATATAAAATATAATACATTAAATAATGAAATTTTAAGAATTGCAACAATATGTAATGATATTGGCTTTCTTCAAAATCATTTAAATAATTTAATAGATACATATTTTAAACTAGGTTACTATAAAAATAACATCAAGCAGAAAATAGTAAAATATATAAATCAACACAATAATATAAAGAATAAATTTAAACTCTTAAGTGGCAAATTTTTATGGATGGATAATAAATAATATACTTTGCATTAGAATAAGATACTAGATAGTTATTTCAGAGGAAATACATCATTAGCATGTATTTGGCCCCGCTGCTATGTTGGGTAGAGGAGTTAGGGGCCGAAACCTGATAGCATAGCAGTTCCTTCTGATTACATGTAATCCTTATTCTGATACAACGTCTGTTATTTATTAGTCAATTCATAAAAACTGACTTTTATTTTAAATTTCAATTTTTAATTTTATCGTTATATAAATATAAAATGTATAAAATCGTATATAATTATATTTTCTAATGATCTAATCTAATGATCACAACCTAAATCATTGTTGACCAGCAATGATTAGAGGTCATCAACACTGATGATCTCTAATCCTTATTCTGATAAATCGTAATATATGAGCCAAAACCTAATAGCAATACAGTTAATTTTGATCCTTATTCCTTATCCTTAATATGGAACCTAATCCTTATTCTGATAAATCGTCTGTTATTTATTAGTCAATTCATAAAAATTAATTTTTATTAAAATGAAAATTTTTTATAAAATTTAAATTTTTTATATTTTACTCGAAGCTGATAGATTCTTTCGATTAAACTCAGTAATTTATTTTATTATTATTCCATATTAGAACGTAACGAAATGAAAATAATAGCAAATTAAATTCTTGTTTGTATCGAGTCTTTGAAAAAGCATTAGTCCAGTCATTTTTTATTTCCGCAATCTTAACTTTACATAGTTAAAAGTTACTGTAAATAAGTGTTTTGAAGATGGTAAATATAGTAAAGGCACAAAGGAATAAATCAGTTGTATGTCATATATCGAGGTGTAGAGCTGAACTTTGCATATGCTTTAATAACTTTGCTAATCGCATCCAAGAAATCTTTTTCAGTTGCAACTTTACGCCTTGCTCTGATTGCGAACATTCCAGCTTCGGTGCACACAGATCGAATTTCAGCGCCTTCGCAATATAAAGTAGGTTAACAAATACATAAATGAACAGGCTTTATAAGTGAATCGAAGAAACATTGCAAATGCTTTTAAATAAACGAAATGTCTGAAATAATTTAATAAACTACGCTATTTGAAAGAATACCCGTATAGAATATGAAATATCTTCAAAGTATAAAACGTAAAATTATTAAATTATTTCATGATTTTGGGGTATCGTGAAAATAATAAATTCATTGAAACTTTGGCAAAAATAAATTCATTAAAACTTCAGTGATCTTCTGATCACATCAGAGTTATATATATAATTATCTTTTATTAATTGAATTGTTTTGATAATATTTTTACGAATATATAAAGAAGTATATATAAAGATAATATATAATAATGAAGTGTATTAAATGATACACTTTTTAAAACTAAACCTTTCCCACAATATCCCAAATAGTTATATTTAATTTTTATTGAAATATTTTAATTATTTCTGTATTTAGATTCTTTATTAATAATATGGATCATTATCAACTATTTACAATAATTTTTTAATAAAAAAAATAATATTAATTAATATTACTAATTAGTTTAAATTATTTAAATTATTATTATTATTGTAAATTAGTATTTGAAAGAGACTCTAGATTTCAGATGCTACCTCTGTAGGGAGCATTGTGCGTAAATACTATATATTGTAAATAGTTGATAATGATCCATTATTGATAAAGAATTATTGGAGCTAAGTCAAATTACTGAAGGTGCTAACAGAGGTTAGGGAAATATCAAACTTTTTCCCTTTTTTTGATTCAGTTCCAATAATTCTTTATCAATAATGAATCATCATCAACTATTTAAAATCATTCGACAGTGATATGGAGCCACTGGTCTGCAGTTATTTAGAAGCTTAGAGAAAAATGTAATTATCTGAAGATGCTAACAGAAGTTAGCGAAATATCAAATAAAATTTTCTTCATTCTTTGATCCATCTCCAATAATTCTTTATCAATAATCAATCATTATCAACTATTTAAAATTATCAATTTTAGTGTAATCTATGATATAACCAGTTTGCACGAATTAGTTACACTATAAAAGCTGGAATCGCAATGATATAAATAACACAAAAAAGCCTTTATAAAACAGGTACTTGGACAACAATCACAATATGCTAGAAGGCTATTCATTAGTAAGGACCAATATTTATTAATAAAGACTAACTATTTTAAATAATATTAAAAATCGACTAATTATTAAGAAGTAGTAATATATATTATATCTTACTACACTATATTATATATTAATATATTATATTATATTTTTATATGATAATATATTATAATTATATATTATATATTATAATTAATAAAAGAATATTAATATATAACGGAATATATTATAATTTATGTTGATTAAATTTACAAGTTAATTAATTTTAACAACAACACACTGATTATCGATTATATGATAATTAATAATTGAGAGAGCAAATTTAATAATAATTAATACAGAGCAAATTTATCAACAAGCAATTGATATCAATTGATATAAATTGTTATCAATTTGATAGACATCAACAAGCAATTATGAGAATACAAATATTTTGTTATTTTAAATAGTTGATAATGATCCATTATTGATAAATAATTATTAGAGTTGAATCAAAGAAAATAAGCTCCTTTTTAACTTCTGTTAGCATCTTCAATAAGTTTTTGAAGATGCGAACAGAAGTTAGCGAAATATCAAAAAATCCTCTTTTATTTGATCCAGATCCAATAATTCTTTATTCAACTATTAAAAAATTAGAAAATTACTTAATTAGTAATTAGTAAAATTAGGTAATTTTCTGAAGATGCTAACAGAAGTAGTTAGCGAAATATCAAAAATAATTTCTTCATTCCTTTGGTCCAGCTCCAATAATTCTTTATCAATAATGCATCATTATCAACTATTTAAAATCATTCGACAGTGGTCTGGAGCAACTGGTCTGCAGTTATCGAGAAACTTAGAAAAAATTGTAATTTTCTGAAGATGCTAACAGAGGATAGCGAAATATCAAATAAAAATTTTCGTTCTTTCTTTGATCCGGCTTCAATAATTCTTTAAAACTTTGATACCTAATATTTGTTAAACGCAGATCAACTTGAATTTTTTTACAAAAGAACAAATAGCGAAAATCGATTAAAATTCAGGAACATTTGTATTAAATCGAACGTTAATTTAGTTGATATTTATATCACTATGAACAGTTAGACAATTTAAATATATGTAATCAACTAAAGAATAAAACGTTAAAGAATAAAAGAGAAATTAAAGCATTGAATGCAATAGTTCATAAAACTTAAAATCAATTTTATTAATTAGCGGCATCAAATATAATCGTAATCAATAATAAATCGTAATTAACAAAATGTTATCGAATTGTTTTCTTCTTTTGTAATCAAGTGGAACAACATGCCGAAAATATTTAGGAAATGTCGTTTGTTTAATAGCCGTTTGTCGTATGAAAATTCGACGATAGGAATTCGGCTAGAAATTTTTGATTAAGAACTTTTATGATTTTTAAATTCTTGAGATTTAATTGATCTTGGTCGTGACAAAGGGAATCTTTCGACATTTGTCGTAACATTCCTTATAATATTTTTTAAATTCGATTGAATTTATACAATAATTTAAATAATTATTACATACAATTATTTTATACAAGTATTATTAACAATTATATGCAATAGAATTGTAATTATTATCAAACGTGTAAAAATGGATTTACAAACTGCACAAGAATAAACTATTAATACATTGCGAAAATATACGAACCAATATACAAAAATATAATAAAATGCAATTTTTACTAAGCGCTAATACGACGAATCTACGTTATTTACCTGTACTGTTTGGACACAGTCTTGCCAAAAGATCATATCGTATTGACTTTTCAACGTTCATTGACTTTGTGTGTATCTTGAATATTTGGCTACGACCCTTTATAAAAAGCTAGAGTGTATCTTTCGAAAATTTATCACAACATTTTTTAATTTAAATAAAATTATAACTTTTTAAAAATATAAATAATAATTAAAAAATATAAGAATAAATAAAATATAAAATTAAATTTAAAAATAAAAAACAAATTTTAAATATAAATTTAATGTTAAAATATCATGAGTGCTAATCGCTATTGTGATATTTAATTTTGCCTCAAGTTAGTTGTTTCAGATTGAATTAATTAAAAGATTTATAAATATAGGACAGAAAATCATAAATATATCGATTTCTATAATACTATAATCTTTGAGTGATCGAATTGTCATAATTAATCTCTAAAGTTTTGTATTTCTCATGAAAATTATTTGAATATAATTAAAATTACAGGATACAATGTGCTATTTATTCAAAATTATTAACCAAAGAATATATAATATATATACAACAAATTATATA
>WNNJ02000897.1:0-44344 GCA_012934845.2 Pomphorhynchus laevis | reverse complement strand
TTAGACAGAAGTATATTGTTAAGAGATTATTATATGAAGAATTATACGCAACTTATAAAATTGTTATGATTTTCTGTTTTTCTTATGGTTTTTGTTTTATTTAACAAAATCTTTATTTATTTAAATATCAATTTTTGTAAGTTTGATCCTTATGATGATAACAGCCGTTATCGAACATTAGAATTTCAATAAAATTATATTTTTCACTCTCTATTAATTGTAAATAAAAATAAATATGTAATATTTAATAATACAATTTTATTTAATGTGGCAAATGCGTACAAGCTGTACGCTTACAAGTCCACAAACAAAAATGAGAAAGTCAAGCAGTTAAATTGTTAAAATGGGATCGGATTTGTCGTTTGAAGCACTGCAGGGAAGTTGATTGGCGTATATGAATGGGCAGATGATTCCACGATAGAGGAGCAGCCACCAGGAAGGAGCGGAGTCCAAAGGAGGTAGAGTAGTTTGGGACATGTAAAAGAAGGGAATTACAGGAACGCAAGGAACAGTAAACAGGACGGGAATTATCAAGAAAAGGAAGGTTGAGAAATGAAGGGGTATGAAAAGTTACAAGGCGGAAAGCAACGATAAGAAGACGAATTTGAACACGACAATAAATTGTAGGCAAATCGAGAGAAGCAAGATGGTAGGATGTGTGATCAAAACGACGAAGACGGAGGAGAATTCGGACAGCTGCGTTGACGATGCGTTGTAGGGGAAGAAGAGTGGATTTAGGTGAGTTGGAAAATAGACTAAGACAATAATCGAGTCTAGAAAAAAGGAGAGATGATATGAGAGTCATACAAGAAGGGAAATCGATCAATCTACGAACTTGACGGAGGTTGCGGAGTATCAAGGTAGATGAGCGTACTTTATCTCTAACGAAAGGTTTAAGTGAAAGTCGGTTGTCAAAATGGAAGCCTAGGAAAACGAGATTATCAACGATAGGAAGAATTGTAGAATTTAATGATACGGAGGGAGGTTCGAAGCCGAGGCGTCGAGGTAGGATCCACATAATTTTGGATTTATCAGGATTCAGAGAAAGGCGAAGGGAAGAAAGATGATTGGAAATTGAGACAAGACAGTCGGAAGCAGAAACACTAAGATCGTGAATACGATAAACAGGTGCATGAGTATAGATGAGAATGTCATCAGCATATTGCATAACATGGAAGTTAAATTTATGAGAAATCGAAGACAAATCACCAAGAAGAAGAGAGAAAAGTATAGGGCCTAATACGGAGCCTTGCGGAACACCGGACGGAATGGACGAAGGATGGGAGAGAGAAGAGTTAGAATATACGCGAAATGTACGGTTTGATAGATATGAAGAAAACCATGATACAGTGGGTAAAGAGAAGCCATAATCATGACGAAGGCGATGGAGAAGAATCGAGTGATCGACGATGTCAAAAGCAGACGATAGATCAAGAGAAACTATGACACTACATAATTTATGATCGCGCGATATGAGTAAGTCGTTATAAACTTTAAGACATGCAATTTCGGTAGAGTAATTAGAGCGAAAAGCGGCTTGGAAGGGAGGAAATAAGTTAGAGGAATAGAGATATGTATTAACTTGCTTAAGAACGAGACGCTCAAGGAGTTTAGAGAGGGTTGGGAGAAGTGAGATTGGACGGTACGAAGATGGTAGTGAAGAGTCGAGAGATTGCTTTTTGATGATAGGACGAACAGTGGCGCATTTCCAGATGGAAGGAAATGTACAGCTACGGATGGACGAGTTGAACAATGTGGTTAGGAAGGGTAAGATAAAAGTGCAGATATTTTTAAGTAAGTGAGTGGGAATTGGGTCAGAAGGAGAGGTTTTATTAGGTAATGACAGCAGAACCGAAGAAACTTCATCAGACGAAACGGGAAGAAGGTGGAATAGTTCTGGGAGGGAAGTATTTAAAGATAAGAGTGGGTACAAGGGGGCTATGGGTAGTAGGGAAAGTAAATTAGATAGCTTAGTTTGTAGATAAGAAGAAAATTCATCAGGATTTATATTACAAGGGGTAGATGATCGTGAAAGAATTGAGTTTAAGATTTTCCAATGAGATTTAAAGTTGGAAGATGACTGGAGTTGATTTCGCCAAAAGAGAGTACGTTTAGTACGTATAAGAATGGAGATGTGAACGGCGTTGAGAAAAGTAGGAATCACGAAGATTTGGAGGGAGTGAGTTGGGTGAACGTTTAAGAAAGCGTTTATACATACGAAAAGAGTGACGGAGTCGACGCTTAGAAAGACTACAGTCAGAATCGAACCAGGGAGCATGGCGCAAGCGCTGGGAACGTCGAAGTCGACTAGGTAGAAGGTTATTGAGGATCGACGTAAGTTCAGAATCAAACAGAATGCAGAGATCATCGGGAGAGAGATAGTTAAGAGGAAGTGAAAAGAGTGAAGAATTGAGTAAGGCTGTGCAGAGAATAGGGATATCGAGAAGCTTCCATGTTCGACTTGGTGTAGATAATGGTAAAGGCGGAGAAGGAGGATGGGGACGAGTAAGAGTAAGAGTGACAAGGAAATGATCGGACAAACCAGGATCAGTAATTGACAAGGAGGTATAGTCATTGAAGCAGTTAGGAACAGCAATGATGTCGAGAGCACCGCCGAGAATATGAGTTGGGCTTGTTGAAAGTAATTTATAGTTAAAATCAGAAAAAAGATTAGTTAAAGTGATAGAGTCAGAGTCAGACGGGCGATCAAGACGAATGTTAAAGTCACCGAGAACAAAAGAAGGAGTATAAGACAATGAACAGTGAGACATTAGATCTGCAAGGTCGTTAAAGAAGATACGTGATGGGGCAACTGAACCTGGACGGTATACAATCACAAGTTCCAGAGGGAAAGGCGTTGATAATCTGCATATGAGTAATTCGAACGAAGTGTAACGGATGTTAACGTTGATTTTACGTAAAGACATTGGGTGACGAGCAATGGCAACAATACCGCCATGGTTAGACGCAGTAGATGTATGAGATGTAATTTGACGAGCTGATTCAACTAGAGAACAACCAGAGCGACATAGACGACGAATAGCAAGATCGTCGGAGTCAGTGTGCCAGGATTCGGTAATGCAGAGAATATCGATAGATAATTAATCGAAGATATCGAGAAGCATATCAGCTTTATGAAGAATGGAGCGAGTATTGAATAGACTAAGACGAAAAGTATGCTTAGGAGCGAGATCGACTAGCGAAGAAGACAAGGGGGAGAGATGGGACGCCATCGAATTTTTGGCCTTGTGTGAAGAACGTGAAAATTTCCGTTGATTTTACGTATAGATAAGGATGACTCGCCGTTTGTTTCACGTCGATGTTTTTCAATGCGAGCTAAATTGAGCTGGACAATATTATAAGGGGAGCGGTCAGGGAAGATACGGCAAGTAGATGAAGTGGTAAGAAGTTTAAAACGTTGGGAGAGTACCGAAGAGGCATGTGAACTATGTCGGAAAACGATTTTTAAGAGTGGAGGATTGAGATGATTTGATTTAGTGGATTTGTTTAAACGAATAAAGGATACAGGAGCGATATTATTGAAGAGTGATGGGTTATCATCAGGAAGAATGGTTGCTAGGATAGACCTGAAAGCAGATACATCATCATCGAGGCGAGATTGTGGAGAAGCAGATTCGGAAAGCTTTAAGTTTGATATGATTATACAGCGATCGCGCGAAGGAAAACGATTTCGTGGAAGTGGTGGACGGACAGAGCTGGTTGGAGTCGAGGTAGATGAGCAGATAGAAGTGGAAATGACAGGGGTGCTTGATAAAGAATTAATATTGGTTGGAGCAAGTGTGACAGGAGCGGGGTGTTGAATCGGTTGATCAGAGATGTGACTGGATATGATTTTAAATGAAGGATGTAACTTATTGGGAAGTGTTAAGTGGGAGGTAGAGTAAGGAGAATTAAAATAGGTTGGGGCATGAGTGACAGGAATGGAGTGTTGAATTAGTTGATCGTAAATGTTACTGGAAATGATTTTGATGGAAGGGTGTAAATTATTGAGAGGTGATACAGGGGGGGGGTCGAGTAAGGAGTTCGTGAGGAGAATAAAGAAGTTTGAGATTTATTTAGATTGGGGGAGGAATAGGAAAGAGGAGGTACGAGATGAAAAGCTTTGCCGTTAGCATTGTTAGAATGAGAAAGATTAATGGAAGTTTGGTACGTAGTTGAACGAGGAGTGTGTGAGAGAGTAGGTTCAATAATGGGATTATATGATGCGAAGTCAGGTGTTGATGCGAGGGAAACATCTAAAACAGCATTGGTCTGAGTGGTAGTGTGTGATACAGGAGTAGATGAGCAGGATAACTGTAGTAGTCGTACTGATGTACAAAAACCGCAAGTGAAATGTTTACGTTTATACACCGAGTGGTCGGATATTTTAACACGAACAAGTGTCCATACATCGCAATCTTTGGAATCGCATCCAACTTCAAAGCTGGTATAACCATCATTGCATTCAGATGTGGAAGATTGTTGATCAGGAACAGGGATCTGAGATCGCGCTTTTTTAGGCATGACCTTTTATCGATAGATTGAGCTCAATCCGCGAGCGTAGCGAGCGGAACTGACAGGAATAATCTGGAACTGACAGGAATAATCTGGAACTGACAGGAATAATCTGGAACTGACAGGAATAATCTGGAACTGACAGGAATAATCTGGAACTGACAGGAATAATCTGGAATGTAAGAATGTAAGTAGTTTATTAAGCAGCCAAGAAAGTTCAAACAGCCAAGAAAGTTCAAACTGTGATTTAGCTTGATTGCAAAGCAAAATATGAGCGTGTTATCAGAAGGCCCCTATCCTGCAGGTTTGACCATAATTATTTAACTCAATACATAAACATTCCAAGGATAATATGTATATTGTACTCCTTAATGCCACATATCTCTGTGTATCATAAATATACTAACCACAGATTATATTCTACAATTCATGTCATCAATTAATTTTTATAAATGTTGTTTATAGTTAAGAGTCCGTTTTTTTTTCAAAAATTATCATCATCAAATGTTCAGTTCAAGTAAATGTAATTACTTATTCTTTACAGTGAATATTTGTCATTTAATTGTAAATGTCACATGTCATGCATTGCATATACTTTACTTAAAAGAACAAAATCCATACATCCACTGAGTTTGTCTGATCGTTTAATAATCCAAAGTAATGATTTTACAATATATACATTAAAATTGCGGTAAATCCTAAATACTGCATGTTTCTAATTTACAATCGCGCAAAATATATAAATCAAATCGTATTGAACGCATTTTTACTCTATTATAAACTTGAACGTTCATAGCTTCTCAACGCTGATATCTCCATATCCCTTGATAGCTATGAAATCGATGTGTAAAGCTGTCTATAAACCGGTACACAAATATTTATACATTTTACTTACCTTAGTAACACAAAGATACATTAATATCAGATTTTTAAATCATTTATTTTAAATAGATCGCCCCTGAATTATTAAATAAGGGTATAATCACTATTTTACGGCTAGCTTTAATAACGATTAATTTGGACAACTTGGTTTGTTGGAATCAGAACCCTATTCAGTAATGCAGAAACATAAATTTAATTTGAAATAATGCATAATGTATCCACCAATCTTAATTGAATGTATTTCCTACGTTAAAAGACAACTATCCATCCCCAAAGTTAATCGTGATTTTTTTAAAGTTCTGACTGCATCAATGCTTGTTAATGTTCGTTAGTTGTAAATCACTTTGGCGTACCCGAAGGCCAGGTAAAAATATACGGCTAAATGATGGATTTCCGAATAATATAGAATGTTAATATAAGTGTAATTGATGTAAATTATTCGATCATCCTGTGTAATGATATGTAAATAATTTCCTTGTATATTGTATAAAATGCAGGTATATTTGCTTTAAATCCGTTTTTGTGTAAACTCATAGTGTGTGCACACATTATTAAGAAATAATTTCCTTTTCAAATCTAAATTGGTTTGTTTCTCAAATACCAAGCATAATTGTCTCTTTATTGCAGCGTCTGGATTTTACTTTGTCTCTCTTATTTAGAATTCACCGATGTTGTCAAAATGCGTAGCTTCGATTTGTAACAATAATGATAATGTTTGCTATCTTGAAGACAGGTTGTCGGATGTTTTTAGCAACTGGTCTTCAAATTTGTGCGTTACATCATATGCATTTTGAGAGAGTATATCGTTCGGCGGTTCAACTACCCATATACTTGAAATATTTTTATGAGTATTATTAAGAGTACAATGAATTATAATCCGAAAATCGTCACCAGTGAACCACCATTGGCATCAATGCGTACCATGCTCAATACTAAACCAACAAATATTTCCAACACACACAGTCAGATCAGACAGCCCGCATATTTTGTTAATGATAATGCAAAAAGGGTTGTTGGTGATCTGTATTCCAATACCACTGCTGCCAGTGAACAATTTGACAAGCTTAAATTGAGAAACCAAAATAATAAAAAGAATTATTACACGTTGCAATTAAGCAACGAAGTAGCTGATGATGGTTCATCTCATAGACAAGGAACGTCTAAATATAATAGCTATTCGCTTACAAATTTAGAGATTCTATCTAAATGCTCTCGAGATAATGATAGCCATGATGATGGTGATGATAATCGCAGCCGACAAACTACCCATACTGGTGACGGTTATTTTGCTAATAATAACCGTCGCAGGAAATCTAGAAATCATTTAAAAGCCCGTACTACTTCTATTTCTAATGATACTACTGCCAAAGTATATCAAAAGTTAGGTCATCGTCGGGTTAACGAAAGTGGAATCGTGTCCTATAAGCATTGTCCAGTCAGTGAACTTAGGGACGCTTTAAAATTAGGCATTAGATGCAGTATAGAATCCTTACATCCTGATGATACCACACGCGATGTTCTTCTGCAAGATTTTAATCAAATATCAGTGCAAGAATTTCCAGCTATGGGTACTAAGACTAGTCCAGTGCACAATTATCGTGATTTTACGTTTAGAGCATATGCACCTGTTGCTTTTCAACATTTTCGATCAAAGTTTAACATTGGATTAAACGATTATCTGATTTCGCTCTGTGGACACGACTGGCAAGAATTACCGAATGCAGGAGCCAGTGGTAGTATATTTTATGTCACTTTTGATGATAAATTCATTATAAAAACTGTTGATGCCAAAGAGGCCAACTTCCTGTTATCTCTCTTGCCCGGATATTACATGAATTTAGTACAAAACCCAGAGACAATGCTTCCTAAGTTTTTTGGCTTCTATTGCTATCAGAGAATGGACAAGAATATTAGAGTTGTAGTGATGAACAATTTGGTTCCATCGGATGCAAATGTTACTGAACGCTATGATTTGAAGGGATCACGTTATAAAAGAAAAGCCAATGACAAAGAAAAGCAAAAACTAACACCAACACTGAAGGATTTAGATTTTTTGGAAAACTACCCTAGAGGTATTCTTCTGGAATCGTTCGTTTACGACACTCTGATAAGTATACTGAAACGTGATCTAAGAGTGTTACGTAGTTTTGAAATAATGGACTATTCACTGCTAATTGCAATATGTACGCCGTCTGAAGGTATGAAACCACGGCGATCCAGATCTTTAACTGTGCACAAAAAGTCGTTTGGGAAAAGCGGTCGCATAGAAGACACTACTACTCTTGTTGCTGATGGAGATGCTATCTCTATGTCTCCTTTTACCGAGGACGGCGATGATCAACAAGGTATTACTATCACTGCTCCTAAGAGCGATCGGAAGTTTATCTGACCATAATGAATATAGGCTTTGGAAATTTCCAATATTATAACATAATAAAATTATCATTCATAATACCCATTTATATTAGAAGATATTATTTTAGTGATAAATAGAACTGCAAAGAGTAGTCTTTACTAATAGTTATCTTGAAATATACGCACCTTTACATATTTCCCTTATATGTAATTAAATATATCATTTTAGAATGCAAATTTACGTAAAGTTCATAAATGGTTGAAATGTTTGAGCAGAATCAATAAATACTAATTCATTTATAAATAAATGATGATGATAAATTTTTTAGTTAAAAATTTCGGAGAATGATAAACAAAACACTAATTTATTTTTAAGTTCCGCTAGCTGCTGCTAACGTTATCATAAACAAAACGTTCGTTTCAAATAAAATTTCATCAGAAATAAATGTTTTCAATTTCATAAGAACCAAATGTTTTGTTCCTGATTATGCGAAAGCAGCATCTAGTGAAATATAAAAATAAAGTAGTGTTTTATTGATTCTGATCCACAATAATTTCAAAATTATTTATTTTTATCCCGATGAACAAATTGTACGTTTTGCTTCTGATAATGCTAATAGCAGCTAGTGACATATAAAAATAAATATGTGCTTGTTGATCCTGCTCCGTATTAATTCGACTTGAGTTCTTTTTTAAATATCGAACCGCATTGTGCAAGCTGTTTCACAATTCTACTTTTTTTATTTTAAAATAACGTGGCAAATGCGTATAAGCTGTATGCTTACAAGTCCACTAAAAAAATGAAAAAATCAAGCAGATAAATATAAATAAATATTAAATAAATATTATATAAATAAATATTTAATACAAATAAATATTGTTTAGATATACACAACTGCTATATTTTTTATGACTAATAATAATTTTCAGGTATAAATATTAAATTTGTCGTTTGAATAAAGTGTTAAAATTGCCCCTATGAAATTAGTGATAATTAGTGATATGTCAAATAAGTTACTTAATTTATGTACTCTATGTACTCTACCATAATAGAAATGTGAAATTTTTATGGGAAATAAGGTGGAATATAAATAGCAAATATTGAAACTATTGCTATAAAGCTGAAACCGTATAAAAATTAAATTTAGAATAATTTTAATGGTAATTAAAATTATTCTAGAAATTAATTGAAACACGGAATATACGAAATACGATAATGAAGATAATAAATCTTTATGAGAAACTGATGTACTATCAAGTTTCCTCAATTACAAGAATACTTGTAATTGTTTAGGCAAATATTAATTTTATAAAAGAACGACAACTATTTATAAATATTTCGTATTATAAAGTCAAATCCCCAGCACACATAATAATTTATGTTATTTAAATGCATCGCAAAGTAGACAAATACACGTAGTTATTTAATTTTCAGCAACACTAATACATTTTTTCTGAGAAAATTATTTAAAAAAAAGTTTTTTATTCATGCGATTTTATTCATATATGACTCATTCGAATAATCACGATTTATTAGAATGAAAATACGTTAATTCATTACCACGATAAAAAAAATATTCTTAAACATTCAATAGCTTGTGCTTTTGTCTACTTTGCTAATTTCTTTAAATGGCATAAATCATTGTCCACTAATAGAAATATTCGCCCAGTCTATTTATTAGGAATTTGTAAAAATAATACGATGTTTACGAGAATTTCATAGAGATACTTGACAGATCTGAAATAATTATCGACATTTCGTTAAAAGCAATTGTGCCGATTTTGTCAAATCAAATGCAAATTCTGTTAATCTAAATATAACAAAACGTGGATTGTGTTTATAAACTAATAATAAGGAATTTCTTAAATAAATAACTTAACAACCACTAAAAATACTAAAAAAGACAGTTGAAAAAACAACAGTTCAAGATCGATAACGACAAACAAAATGTTCAGTTTTCACGATATTGTCACTGCCTCAGGTCCTGCGGGATCTTAGCCTTCCAGCCAATCCAACACGTCGCTCTCCGACTGAACTACCCAGGGTCTTTCACCCCCCCCCGAAGAATACAATCGAGGCGGACTATGCTGGGTAATCGCGAGATGAGGAGCTCAAGAAACTTTAGTCTTTGCTCTGTGGGACGTCCTCTAGAGAAGAAGACTAATTCCGAGATAGCACAAGTACCCCAGAGGCGCACTTGATTTTTCCCCATTCAATGACAGATGCTGAGCTTGTTTCAGAGCCCACCTAGCTCTCTTCAGAATACGTTTGAGTATATCCAGGTCAGCTTTCGCTGACCAGTTCACCGTAATGGTGAACACCAGGTATTTTACTCGACTTGTGAAGGTAGGGAGTGGTTGATTAGTCAATATGGAAGAAAGAGCTGAGAGTGCTAGTCTCTTTATTTTTTCTTTGTCGCAGGATCCCCATGAAAGACAACCATCTGCGATTTGGAGGAGTGTACAATAAGATTGGATATGGGTAACTGATCTTTTTATCTTAAACAGAAACGGCTGATGTCAGAGATTACATCTTTGCACCTGCGTCCAGAGAAAAGGGCTGTGGTATCATAAGCGTATACCACTAGATGTTGGTCGCGTTTAAAGTTTTTGTAAAGTTCAATAGAGGCAGCAAGATACAAGATTGGAGAAAGTGGGGAACCTTGAAGCACACCTGTAATAAGGTAGAACTGACGTGCATCAGGGTCGTCTTCATAGAGGAATCGCTTGGTAAATAACAATATTTCCACCCTGCTAACAATTCTCACAGGTAACCCAAAGGATCTGAGAGAAGAGATAACAAAATGAATGGAAATGCGGTCAAATGCAGCAGAAAAGTCAAGAAAAACAGCCACAGCAAGCTGATGACTGTTGTCTTGACAAAACTGGTGTACTTTAGCTATTGATGTATGGACCAAGCGATCTTTTTAGTACCCATGAAAACCTTATGGGATTAAATTTCGCTTACATAGATTTTACGCGCAAGCGCTTTTTCATAAATGAGATGAAGGAGTTTTGAATCGAGATAGGCCGCATATCTTTAGGATATTAAATCAATTTTTGGCATAAAAACACGACGGCTGATATTAATGGCAGCAACATCGGACGGGGAGGCTATTAGCATAGTGATGGCGTCCTCATTTCTCTGACTGTCTGTTAAAAGCTGACAGACCCGAGTGGAGAATGGCGCGTGGGATTTGGAGATGCCTGGAAGTGGCCCCCAGAAGTTTAGGATATCTGTAACAGATAAGTCCCTGCTACTGAAGTCACCCCAAGGCGGGATTGGTTGGGGAGATAGAGTGGCTCCATAATTATGTAGGGATAGTGACTCCTCAAAAACTTTGTCAAGGCCTATGCTACCGATCCAACCCAATGCTCTCTCTCCTTACAGCAGACAAACTTCTCCCTCTTAAATATCTTCCAAAAGGAAGACTGAGAATTGTTAAGGCAAGAAATGCTCGCCTTATCCCTACTCAACTGGAACCTATATCTAGTGCTACAGTATTCATTCAAGAGGACCTGTCTGCCGGAAACAGAAAGATTAGGGACGTGTAGCATTTCTTTTACCTAGTACCTTGAGTTTTGTTGGAGTAGAATTGTATATATGGCCTTTATAGGTAGTCAAAATAAACGTGGTAGCTTGCGATGAGAGAAAGGAATTAAATTCGGTCAAACTCTCATTACCAATTCTTGCGAAAAGTTGGATAGCTGCCTGAAAGAAAGCCACTCTGATGGATCAAAGTAATACATCCTTCTAAGCAACGTATCTTCTTCCATCCGCCAACGAATTTGGCCATGAAAGGTGGTCTGTTTTTGGCGCGACTGCTCAATGCAAATGAGTTTCAACAACCACATCTTATGAAACAGTAATATGTCGAGGAGACAATTAGTTGTTGAGCAATGAATAAGGTAGTCGGTTCTGGCTCTGTGAAGTGCTGCATTAATCCAACGACCAGTTATGATGTTGAAGTCACCAAGTAACATGTCATAGCCACTACCTAAAAAGCGGTCCAGGAGCTCACGGTTCTTGTGAATATCCCCTGGCCTAATATAGATATTGGCTATACTGATACGTTTCCCGTTGTTACAAAGTGATATAGCTAAACAATACAGGGATGGACAGGAATAGTTAAAGGAGGGATGATCTTAAGGAGCATTTAACTATGGTTAAAAGACCTTGAGATGAACAGGAGTGAGGAGGGGTTATGTACGGAGTAAATTGGGTGTAAAAATGCTTAGGGATAAATCGAGTAATGTCCTGGGGGAGACGGATAGACGGCGTCTCCTGAAGGATTATAACATCTGCATATTTACCAGATAGAATGCTAAGGGCGGAAGCACCTCCCGAATTCTACTGAAGGATATTCAGTGATAAAGGCTCTTGACTACTTTGCATTGTGTTACGTCAGCTTTAGTCTGATTCTACCTCTTAGCAGGAACCAGGAGCGAAATTTGCTCTTCTTAATCCCAGCCCAACCGTGAGAAGACACTTGTCCACCGCATTGTCTTCATCTCCCTATGAGGCTTACAACTTCCAGCAGATATCACCTTTCTTTGCCAACTTCAAGGAAGCCAGCCTCTGTTTTGAAGATGATCTCTTCTTAGAACGAGGTCTCTTTTTAAAGAGGTAAAAATCGTTGATGGAGGAGAGCGGGACTCCTCGAATTTTGCTATCAGATGAGTCGTTAAGGCTCGAATCCTATCATTGTACAGCTGTAATCTGGCGTCAACAAGTTTAATAATATGGGCGTCTGTCATAGCAGCACCGGTTGAATTGGACAAGCAAGCTGCGGAAAAGTGGACCTGTATGGCCGGTGCCCCACAATGCCTTAACTTGTATTCTTTAAATATAGGACATATTTTAGACCAGGCAGGGTGCTGATTCTCGCAATTGGAATATAGAGGGGTGAGAGCACATTTTTCTCATGGACGTCAATAGAGCTGCAAACCCCACACCTACGGGGCCTAGTGTAGTTCGAGGACCAGTGCTCTAAAGGTGGTAGTATTACAATAGGGGTATGTGGAGTCGTCAGCAAGGTAGTCGTTTCTGGCACTGCGGAGTGCTGTATTAATCAACGACCAGTTCTGTCGTTGAAATCACAAAGTAACATGTCATAGCCACTACCCAAAATACTATCCAGGAGGTCGCGGTTTTTGGGAATCTTCCCCGGACGGATGTAGATATTGGCTATACTGATGCATTTACTGTTCTTACAGAGTGATATAACTAAACAAGACAGGGTTGGACAGGAATAGTCTAAAAGGAGAGATGATCTTAAGGAGCATTTAACTATGGTTAAGAGACCTTGAGATGAAGAGGAGTGAGGAGGGGTTATGTACGGAGTAAATTAGGTGTAAATATGCTTAGGGATGAATCGAGTAATGCCCTGGGCGAGACGGATTGACCGCGTCTACTGAAGGACAATAACAACCGCATCTCTACCATATAAATGTCTAAGGGCGGAAGCACCTCCCGAATTCCACTGAAGAATATTCAGTGAGAAAGACTCTTGATTACTTTTCATTGTGTTACGTCAGTTGGAGTGAAATGCCCCTTCTAGCCCAGACCAGAGGTGGGAAGGCTGCCATTCCCACAACCGGCCAAACTAGAAGAAGTCATTTGCCCACCGGCTTTATCTTCATTTTCCAAGGAGGCTGTCGCTACTTCCCAGCCATTATCCTTCTTGGCTAACTTTAAAAAGTCCAGACTCTGCTTCGAAGCAATTCGTTTTTTTGAAGACGGGACTTTCTTTAAGTACGTCGTAATATTTGTCGTGATAGGAGAACGTAAATCCTCAAACTTAACCACTAGGTATTGAGTTAAAGTTCGCAGCTCGTTCATATTTGCCTGGTGCCTAGCATCTATAAGCTTAATGATATCTGAGTTTGTCATTGTAATATCGGTAGATCTATTAGCCAAGCAGGCAGCAGCGAAGTTGGCCGTCTTGCAGGGTGATCCACAATGCCGCTTTTTGTAGTCTTTAAAGTAGCTACATTTTCTGGACCAAGAAGGATGTTCATCGCCGCAGTTAGAACAATGGGAAGGCAATACACACTTCCCCGAATGAACATCAGATGATCCTCAGACCCTACATGTCCGGGTCTGCTCGATATTAGAAGCCCAATGCCCCATTGATGACATCCATTACAATAGGGGTACGTCAGGTGATCGGAATCTATAAGTGTGAATGACAAATTGTGCCCCAGAAATGGGTTACATACACTGTTTGATAGGCATTCAGCCTGGTCAACCGACGTTGAGCAAAACGCAATTGGTAAGAGTAGGCTGTTTCTGCCCGTGATAGAACGTATATTGTGAAATTTATAAGTAGATTCTAGGCCCTTACATCGTCCTCTGACATGAAGGGCGGAAAAATGTTTATTTTTAAAGAAGTCTAAATAGGATTGAAAGTTGTCATTCCGTAATCTGTTAAGTTCTTCTCAAAAAATTCCAAATAGGCTGCCGCGATATCTGAGGTGCAGAAGGAAATGCGAACCTCAGACTCAAAATTTCTTATTGAATTGAATAAAATTCTATTTTTGTAAGCAACAGTGAACTCTCGTAGGAACTTATTAAAAAGGTTCTGTCTTTCGAAAGGTTGTAGAAGTTTCACTATAACAAGGTTTACCAATTTTGACACAGGAGGTAGTTCTCCCTCCGTGCTCGAGACCAAAAACTGAGAAGAAACACCACTTATCTTTTTATCTCTAGCAGAAATAATTGTTTCCATTGAGCGCTTTGATCCTTCGATAATTATAAATAAATAAATAAATAAAGACTTTCTTAACTACACAAAAAAAAGAAAAAGAAACATGCAATAAACCAGATTAGACACAACAATAGAAAGTCAGTAGCTCTTCAGTCTTCTAACTCTTTTCTTCTTCTATGGCCTCAGGTCCAGGGGGATCTGAGCCCCCCAACCGATCCAACACGCCGCCTTCCGACTGAACCACCCGGGGTCTTTCACCCCCCGAAGAATCCAATCGGCGCGGACTATGCTGGGTAAACGAGAGACGAGGAGCTCAAGAAACCTTAGCCTTTGCTCTGGGGGACGTCCTCTTGAAAAGAAGACAAGTCCCGAGATAGCCCAGGTACCCCAAAGGCGCACCTGGGTTTTCCCTTTCAATAACAGATGCTGAGCCCGTTTCAGGGCCCACCTAGCTTTCTTCAGGATACGTTTGAGTCTATCCAGGTCAGCTTTCGCCGACCAGTTCACCGTAACAGTGAACCCCAGGTATTTTACTCGACTTGTGAAGGTGGGAAGTGGTTCAGAGGCAAATATGGAGGAGAGCGCAGAGAGTGCTAATCTCTTAAGTTTTTTCTTTGTAGCAGGTGTGCCATGAAAGACAACCACCTGCGATTTAGCTGAGTTTAAAATAAGATTGGATATGGGTAACTGATCTTTTAATCTTAAAAAGAAACGGCTGATGTCAGAGACTACGTCTTTACACCTGTGTCCAGTGAACAGGGCTGTGGTGTCATCAGCATACACCACAAGACGTTGTTCGCGTTTAAATATTTTGAATAGTTTAATAGAGGCAGCAAGATATAAGATAGGAGAAAGTGGGGATCCTTGAGGTACACCCGTAATAGGGTAGAACTGACGCGCATCAGGGTCGTCTTCATAGTAAAATCGCTTGGTAAACAACAGGATCTCCACTCTGTTCAAAATTCTCGCAGGCAACCCGAGGGACCTGAGAGAAGAGATCACAAAAGGAATGGAGATGCGGTCAAATGCAGCAGAAAAGTCAAGGAAAACAGCCACAACTAGACGATGGCTATTATCCCGACAAAACTGCTCCACCTCACCAACTGCTGAATGGACCGAGCGACCTTTGACGAACCCATGAAAACCTGGAGGGATCAAATTACGCCTACTTAAATGGTTGCGGATTTTACGCGCAAGCGCTTTTTCGTAAATCGACACGAGGGCATTTTGAATCGAAATGGGTCGCAGATCTTTAGGGCATGAGCAGGATTTTTTCTTAGGAATAAAAACACGCTTACTAATATTGATGCCTGCTACATCGGATGGGGAGGCTAAAAGCATTGTGACGGCCACCTCCCTTCTCTGATCAGCTGTCAAAAGCTGACAGACCCGAGAGGAAAGTGGAACGACGGATTTGGAGATGCCCGGGAGTGGACCCCAGGAGTTAAGGATATCCGTAACAGATAGATCCCTACTCCTGAAGTTACACCAAGGCGGGATTGGTTGAGGTGATAGAGTGGCTCCATAGTTGTGTAGGGCCAGTGACTCCTCTAAAACTTTATCAAGGCCTACATTCCCTATCCAACGCAATGCTCTATCCTTCCAGCAAACAAACTTCTCCTTCTTGAAAATCTTCCAAAAGGAAGACTGAGAAGGATTAAGGCGAGCGATACTCGTCTTATTCATACTCAGCTGGAACCTGTATCTAGTGCTCCAGTATTCATTCGAGAGGGCCTGTTTGGCGGAAGCAGAGAGATTAGGGAGGTTCAGTAATTTTGCTAGGACCTTGAGTTTCGTCGGAGTGGGATTGTATATACGACCTTTATAGGTAGTCGATAGAATCGCGGTAGCTTGCGAAAAGAGGTAGGTATTAAATTTGGTCAAACTCTCATTTCCTATTAAGGGAAAGAGTTGGATAGCCGCTTGAAAGAGGGCCACTCTGATCGGATCAAAGTGAAACCTCCTTCGAAGCAACATATCTTCCTCAATCCTCCAACGAATTAGGTCATGAGAGGTGGACAATTGCTGGCGCGACTGCTCCGTGCAGAAGGGTTTTAACAACCACCTCGAGTGAAGCAGTAAAATGTCGAGGATAGAATTTGTTGATGTGCAATGAAAGGTAGGTGACGGGGGTTTGTGAATAAGATAACCGTTCCTAGCTCTGCGAAGTGCTGCATTGATCCAACGACCAGTTCTGTCGTTGAAATCTCCAAGTAACATGTCATAACCGCTGTCAATAATGCTATCCAGAAGGTCACGGTTCTTGTGAATTTCCCCTGGACGGATGTAGACATTGGCTAGACTTATGCGTTTACCGTTCTTACTGAGTGAAACTACTAAACAAGAAAGGGCTGGACATGAGTAGTTTAATAGGAGGGAAGACCTTAAGGAGCACTTAACTAAGGTCAAGAGTCCTTGAGATGAAGAGGAGTGAGGTGGGGTTATGTACGGAGTATAGTGGGAACAAATATGCTTTGGGATAAATCGAGTAATGTCCTGGGGGAGACGGATAGACCGCGTCTCCTGAAGGACTATAACATCTGCATCTCTACCAGATAGAAGTCTAAGGGCGGAAGCACCTCCCGAGTTCCACTGAAGGATATTCAGTGAAAAAGGCTCACGAGTACTCTGCATTGTGATGGATTAGTTGGATGGGGGATTGCCTACCTAGACAAAGCTAGGTGCAGGAAGGTTGCCCTTCCCACCACTAGCCTCCTCCAAGGAAGGTACTTGCCCCTGGGCAGTATCTTCATTTCCCCTATTAGTCTTCTGTTGGATTAGCTTCCCAATCTTGAGCGGGGGAACGGCATGGGCTGAAGCCCCTCTTTTTTTCGACTCCGGAACCGAGGAAATAGGAAGCACAGGATTAGTCCCGATAACGGTTAGGATGGAGCGTACTAACTCCTCCATCTGCCGAAGAGCATTCGAAGTCTTTAAGTCGATAATCCGTAGAATGTCAGCGTCATCCATACGTGGAGCTGCAGCGACCGCGAAGGACTTGGCCGGATTGGGCGGTTTCAACAAGAATAATTGTCTATATTCTTTGAATAGAGAGCATTTCCTGCTCCAAGCAGGATGGCACCCCCCGCAATTCGAGCAGGAAAGGGGGGCATCACAGCGATCCGTAGTTGTAAGAGATGGACAGCTGGTGGAGCTACAGACCCCACAGGAAAGGGTCCCACTGCAGCTGGAGGCCCAGTGTCCCCATTTGTGACACCGGCTGCAGTGGGGATAGGTCAGATCATCCCTCTCTGTGATCGTGAATTTAATATTAAAACCCATAAAGGGATTCGACGTAGAATTAGACAGGGATTCAGCAATATTTACGGGAGCATTGCAAAAGCCAACCGGGATAGGGTTCCCGTCCTTACCCCGGATTGACCTCAGATTGGTGACTTTGAATGTTTCCATAAAAGAACGTATATCTTCTTCTTCCATTGAGCAGGGAAGATTTGAAACTTTTAGCGATGCTAGGATAGGCTTGGATGAAATTTCACCATATTCAGCTAAATTGGCGGAGAAGTACTCCATGTAGTTTGCGGCAAGGTCATTCGAGACAAAAGATATCTTCACCTCCGCAGGGTGTAACCTAACAGAGTTAAATAGAACCCTGTTCTGAAACTGTTTGGTGAAGGATCTCAAAAATTTGTTGTAGAGATCATGTTTTTCAGTCGGTTTCTTAACTTTAATTATTAGCAAATTCTTTAATTTAGGAATGGGGGAAGCACCTCCCCATCAACTGATACCATAGAAAAATTACTAACCTTGTTATTTGGATCTGTAGTTAGATTTACCTTTAATTTGCCTTTTTTTGTAGAATTATCGTTGATTTTTGAATAATTTTTGCTGTTATCGTTTGATAGCTCCGACATTGTATCTGTTTAATGAGTTTTAAGAATTTACTGTATTTTTGACGATTTAAACGCTTGCACTCATATGATGTTCCCTTCGATAATTGCCACTGACATAATTGACATCAACGAACAATGTTTATAAACTCCTATTAGTATTGTGCAATTGTACTACCCTCAAAAACTTAATAACGATAAACATTGCAAAAAATAAGCAGTTTTGTTTTGTGAAAATTTGATGATCAATTGAAACACGACTAATAAGCAGTAGATATCTTGCAATTGATGAAATTCTACTAGTACGGTTTCGTTGTTAATCCGATATTTATTTCTACAATAGAATATATTAACTTGCATCATTTAAACGGAGCTAGAATAGTTTGGTTCCAGTTCCGTTCACATGATGCAAGTCATTATATTCTATTGTAGAAATAAAGATTCGATGAACAACGAAAGCGTACTAGTAGAATTTCACCAGCTGCACAATATCTACTTATTATTAGTCTTTTCAATTGCTCATCGAATTTTCACTTGAATAGTTTATATATATGTATATATATACTAAATGGTGTTGCTTGATAGACTGGATTTCGATTCACGACTTTCAGTCACCATGTCACTTCTAGACGACCAATGAGTATCCGGCAACACTCATCAGTAGAATGAAGTACTCACTGGCCGTTTCGGTTGCCTGTGTGACATTGTGAATAAAGGCGTTTCCGACACTTTGCTTAATTGTCTGAGGCTTACGCTCTTAACCAGATCGAATTGCTGTGCGGACCATCCTTAAACACTAGGCAGAGGTTGTTGCTGAATTGTCGCTGCACTCGTTGGATCCTTAATGGATACGGCAGGTATAATAGTAGTGCACGGATGTGCTGAGCAACACCATTTAGTACAAATGCCGTATTTCGTAAGAAATCCTGGACCGTTGTCTACTCTGCACTACTATATATAACTTGTAATAAAAGAAACTGAGAAGTAGAGCGTTTATTTATTTGCGAAACGTTTCGGCCGTTTTTGGTCTTCAGTCGCTAGTGTTAAATGTCAGATTTTTACAGTGGGTATGACAATTTATCTGTAATTCCAATCTTGATGAATTCCAATATTAATCGAGTTTTTGTTATTATCACTTCACAGTGTCGTTGTTTCGATTGCTGTGTTGAGTTCTTTGTTGGAGTGGGATATTTGCATTACTCTGAGGATTTGCCCCACTATCACTTATTTCCGATGGATGGAACAAATGCTCGGCCTGGTATAGACTTTTGTCCGTCATCAATAGTCCAATCCATCGTTTTCCCGCTGTTTACGCTTAAACGTGTCATTAATAAGTCCATCAATAATGACAGTCTTAATTGTGTGTGATGGGTTTTTAACAAAATGACGAACTGTCCCGTCTGCTTTCATATTGCTGCTGCGTACGTCCTTTCGACGGTTGTTAGCTCGAATGTTGTATTGTGTCGAAGTTTGTCCTACGTATTGGACTTTACAATCTAGACACTCGTTCATATAAATCACGTATCTCGATTTGCAGTTGTATTCACCGCCTATTGTGTATGAGAGACCCGTTATTTGAGAGGTAAACTTAAGTGATTCGATCATGTCGATGCAATTTGCGCATCTTTGGTCTCCACAACGGCGTGATCCATTTCGTTCAGTGGTTATCAGTGACATGTGTTGTAGCATCCCGTTGAGATTTCTTAGGTTCCGATATCTTATCAGAGGTTTTTATTTGCTCTGTCTTATTGTCGCAGGAATCTCTGAAAATGCGAAATATATAGGATGTTTGGCATGAATTATATAGGGTATTTGGCATGAGTATAAATGGCATGAATCATTGTCCACAAATAGAAATATTTGCTCAGTCTATTTATTAGCAATATCTAAAAATAATACGATGTTTACGAATTCTACAAACATACTTGCCAGATCTGAAATAATTATCGACATTTCGTTAAAAGCAATTGTGTCGATTTTGTCAAATCAAATGCAAATTCTGTTATATATATATATATATATACATTGAAAGTATTAATAGGGTTATTTGAACCACAGCTTCTGTCGGATTCATTAAATATATCAAAATAGATAAGCATATAAAATTAAAGAAAGCTTCTTTTATCAGAACCACAGCTTCTGTCGGATTCATTAAATATATCAAAATAGATAAGTATATAAAATTAAACAAAGCTTCATTAATTTTATATACTTACCTATTTTGATAAATATATAATTTCAGATTTTAATTATTTAAACAACAAAGATGTAGAATGTTTTTTGAACAAATCTAGTTTCGGCAAAAGCATTCCTCAGTAGGCCAAAACTAGTTTTGTTCGAAAACATCCTAAATATTTGTTGTTTAAATAATTAAAATCTACAATTATTACATATAATCCGAATAGAAAAACGTTCTCCACAGGCGGGTCACATGATAAATCATTCAAATATTTATATTGTTAATGTATATAGTATATATAATTAATATATTGTTAATATATATTCAATGTATATTAACAATATACATTGATAAATTTGTATATTTCGATGGCCATTTATATCTGCAGGAAGTAAAATCTAAATATTTCACTCCCTGAATAGACTTAGTCGTTGCTATCGTAATATAAAACCTGAATTTATTATTTTGAAGGTAAACATCATTCAATCTAACGAGAAAGGTGCTCATAGAAAAATTTAAAAACTTGAAATTAATTTATAAATTGAAGTCGGAAACCATAGACAGCGTATGGATTTTCTCTAGCTTACAAAAAATTCACAAACAGCCTAAATTCTTGTGGTCAGATTTGACATAACTCACTTAATGATAGCTGTGTTTCTCTTACGGAATACGACAACTTAGACGAGCATTTCGTGCACTACTGTAAATCTGATCACTGTTCGGATTCAATGTGTAATCTAGCAAGCGATGCATCCGTGGCTAATATTCACCGTTGTTTATCGCCCTTTAAGAATAGTAGTGCCTTTGTAAAATCTTCAACAGCTAATAGAGATAAGGTAACTAAAGACGATACGATAAAACAATTCCGTTCTAATCAGTACGCTCAACAACAAGCGTGCACTAGTGTGTCAACAAGGAAGGAGCCGAATAAAAATAAACATCAAATCCAAAATAGCAGTGTGAACCTGTTGGTGAAACCATCATCGAATTTAGCATGCACTTCTGATAATAAAGATGATGGTGACAACGATCTTGCTTCTGCTAGGCCGTTGCTAGCAGAAGAAATCGCTTCTGCTAGTTTAGAAATTCCTTTATTATCGACCGCTGGCAACAATTTCGACGATAACATAATTACCGATGACGGATCCAGTAGTTGTGGTGATAATAATGCTGATGGTGATAATGATAGCAACATGAGGAAAGGCAGTGTTATCAGTGCAGATTGTAGTATGCCTTCGGCATCCATTAATTGTTGGACTCAAGACGGAAGCAACATATGTATGTTTATCGGAATAATAGATATTCTACAGCATTATCGCTTACAAAAGAGACTGGAGCATATTCTTCGAACGTCTGTTCTTGCTCATAAAGACATATCTGTATGTGACCCGCAATATTATTCGACGAGATTTATTAATTTCATATCTACTAAAGTATTCAGAAAATCACGTTGTCCTCTGCCACCAACATATTATTACAACGACGGTGGACTCGCGGAAGCACAAATACCTAGCTTGCTTTCATTTGGTGTTGAACCCACTATATACTCAGAGAATTTGTCCACTATTTCTAGCGATGCTCGTTATGCTTATGGCGACGGATATATGACAGCTCATCGTTACACGTCTTCGTCAATTGCACCATCAAGTAGCACTCGAAAATCGATAAGAAGACAGCAACACAATCAGAACGGTGATAATAAGAAACGCTACTGGACTACACTTTCAAGGACGGCAACGATTACAAATAATACTAGCAGTCTTGTAAGTAATTACGGTGATTTTGACATTGTTGGTGTTAACAATGCAAATGATAAAGCTGGTGCCACAAAACATACGCCATTGTCAGCTAAATCAAAAAGGATAAGAAACTCCATGTTGTTATCGGAAGAGAATGTGGAAGCAAGCAACCCACCAAGCGAAATTAGCATTCTTCATTCAAATAAACAATACAATCGTTGCCACAACAGACTAAATTTAAATACTGATAGCAATACCGAAGGTGTTCGTAATTTTACCGGTAGTTGTGCCGATAGTTGTTATGGCTGCTCGTCTTCTGTGTTGTCGTTCAATAACACCAACAAATGGCCGCAGCATGTGCCAGATTCCGATAAATTGTTGTTTACAAAGCATAATAATCGATGCAAAAAGGACGATAAAAGAAAGTCGCCAACAGCTTATCGAAATTGTAGTGTAACAAAAGCAACCCGCCGGAATTATCAAGGTGACATGCCTCTACCACGAGATTAAATCCTAATTGAAATTTTATTATAAAAAGGTAAATTAACATTGAATTTGAATTACGAAGAAACTTCTAAAGGATAAACACTTTTGATTTTTGTTTTCTGATATAACCAAGTAATTGACAGAACTCCAAAATTTCGTCAAATTTGCTAAAAACAATGTGTTCATTTTTCCATATCTGTAGACATATTGGTGTGTATTGTATTTGTGAAATTATGTTTAAATATTTTAATAAAAAATAAATTTCGATCAACTTATTTTGATTTATCATCAATATATAATTTTTTAAATATTTTTATAATTAGTTGAATTGATGAAAATGGCAACAGACTTGAGACTACATCATTAAAATATGAAAATAAATGTTGCTGTATACATTTAAGTATTGTCCTTTAATTTATATTAACATATAAATATATTTAACTTCTTCCTTTATTTTAATGCTATAAATTATCACAGTTAGAAAGTTTTGATGCAAATAATAAGGCTAAATACCGAATTAAATCATCTGTCCTCATGTCCTTGCCCAACAAAACCTCACCTGCCGATCCCCTGCCTACCCACATATTAAAATCTATATGCTCATCGATATCCCCATTTCTCACAACCTTGTTTAACTCGTCCATCCGCTGTCGTATATTCCCTTCACACTGGAAATCCGCAATCGTTCGTCCCCTCCTTAAGAAACAATCGCTCGACCCCTCCCTTCCTTCTAGCTATCGCCCCATTTCACTACTCCCTACTCTTTCTAAGCTCTTAGAACGCCTCATCTTAATACAAATCAACGCTTAACTCTCCTCATCCAATCTGTACCCTCCTTTCCAATCCGCTTTCCGCTCTAATCACTCGACAGAAATCGCATGCATAAAAGTGTACAACGACTTACTCATTTCTCGAGACAAGGCTCTATATAGTGTTCTCATCTCCCTGGACCTCTCCTCCGCATTCGACATTGTCGACCACTCCGTCCTCCTTTCTCGCCTTCGTTATGATTACGGCTTTTCTTCCTCCTCCGTAGCATGGTTCGCCTCATATCTATCCGACCGTTCCTTTCGCGTCTGTTCTAATTCATCATCCTCCCCTCCCATCCCTATTTTTTGCGGGGTTCCACAAGGTTCAGTCCTAGGTCCCCTGCTTTTCTCTCTTTTGCTTGGCGATCTCTCTCCATTTATCAAACCTTACTCCTTTAACGTCATGCAATACGCCGATGACATTCTAATCTATGCTCATGCACCCGCACATCGCATACACGATATCGCCATTTCTGCCTCCAACTGTCTCTCTTCTATCTACAAGCGTCTCTCCAATCTCCATCTCGTTCTAAACGCCGAAAAGTCCAAAATAATGTGGATCCTTCCCCGTAAACCAAGCATATCTCCTCCCATTGTATCTTTTGCCTCATCGATCATCCCTGTAGTCCACAATCTCACTTTCTTAGGCTTCCATTTCGATGATCACCTTTCCCTTAAACCCTTCGTCCGTGACAAGGTCCGCTCGTCTAACTTAATTCTTCGTGACATCCGCCGTATCCGCCCCCTTATCGACTTCCGTTCTTGTATGTCTCTTCTTTCATCGCTTATTTTCCCTAAAATCGATTACTGCCTTAGCCTTTTCGCCAATTCTCCAAAATCCATCATCCTACCCCTACAACGAATAATCAACACCGCCGTTCGAGTGCTCTTTCGCCTCCGTCGCTTCGACCACACATCCACATATTTTGCCCAACTCTCCTGGCCCACCATCCACATCCGCATCAAACTCCGCCTTCTTCTCATTACTTTTCGTCTCATCGCTGTCGGCTCCCCATCGTTCATCAACCTTCCTTTCTTAGACGATACTCGCCCCACCTCGCTATCGCTTCGTTCCTGTCATACCCTCTTACTCCACGTTCCTAATTACTCCAACAACTACGGTCTCCGATCCTTCCTCGTCGCCGCCTCACTCGCCTGGAATCAACTCCCTCTCGACGTCCGCCGCGCTCCCTCTTTTATCACATTCAAACACCTCCTCCGTTCACACCTTCTCGACACCTGATTCACAGTTTTGTTTTTGTTGTGGTCATGTAAGCGTGCGCTGGCACGCATTTGCCACGTTAAAATATTTTTTTTTTAAAAACACGAGTAATTGGGAAGAACTGACAAACATATCTTGGTAATCTTCGTTGTAGAAAGGCTTAGGATACAACAATATTTTAATCATGTCAATACTTCTGAAGACACCTCGAGAGATCTAAAAAAACTTTAAAAAAAACTTTTTTAGATCTAAAAAAACTTTTTATTACTTTAACGAAAGTAATAAAAATATAGTTAAATGTAGCAGAATAGCGGATAAATACATGGAAATACAAGTTGTATTTTCCCGGCAGAACTGATTTAATTTGCCTACTACTAATTTAAACGATCGACCTAAGCGTACAAATGAAATTTGTGAGATTAAATTTCGCCTATCCAGATGACTATTAATTTAGCAAACAATCGCATTGTTGATTGCTCAACCATGGCTTTTAGATTTGTTCCGATAATAACATGATTTTTCTTGAATAAACACATGCGAGCAATAACAAAATAGGATTATAATAGCAAGGTGAATGTGATCTTCTTTCTATGAATGCCTGGCAAAATCTGACAAAACCAATTGTCGATATACTTGTGGGTATTGGATGTCCTTGGGAACATAGTTTAGACATCGTATATATCTACCAGAGAGATCATTACTCCTAGAACGCTACCAAGGGGTTTGGAAGGTGAGAGAATCATCTGCTAACGGAAATTCGAAGTAGTCATTCTAAATAAAAAGGCTTTGCTTATCTATTTGTTACACGATAAACATGACGATATAAATGAAATTTGGGAATGCACTCCTTAAAAATCTTGTTAAGATCTAGATAACTAACTTTGCCACATCGCAACATGCCTCAAACCAACAAACTTAACATATTTGAATGTCTCTCAAATTGAAGCCTAATATGGATGGGGATAGCAATGATCATCGTATCACGACTCAGCTTGAGTCTAAAACACAATACCTTCAATATTCCTCGGTGTTACGCTTTTGAAAGGAATCGAACATATTTGTAAATAATAGGCGTCATGACATGAAACGTTCAAAATTGCACTGACAAAAGACTACTTAGCTAAGTTTAGGATACTTTGAGTTTAAGAATAGTGTTAAAGGGTTATATACTGCTTAAAGCAGATGAATATATGCTCTAGCATAAATTGAGTAAAGTTTTGATTGATCCGGATTGACCAGACGAAATGCAGATTGACGTTTGCATTGGACGGGAATAAGACAAAAAGCAGAAGCTCTTCTCAAATTTTACTAAATGATTGTTAGTGAAAAACGGTCCGGACTACTTCTCATTGCGTGAATTAAGTTATCTAGAATATAATGAAACTCTTGACGGTATTAATGAATGTGTCAGTTGAATCATTGGACCCTTACACTACCAGGCTGGGATCTCGATACTCTGTAGTTGGGAACTCTGCTTACAACATATTAGGTATCATCACATCTTCTTTTTTACAACTCTTTTTCGAATTTTGTAAGTTCATTTTCGAAAGAATTTATGTTCGAATATGCAGATATTTTCGCATATTGCTCAGTGGGCATGTTTTAGTGCAGGCAAGTTAGTACATAGTATAATTACAATCGTATTTTTGATTTGTTCCAACATCCGGTTTGCACAAATATCAAAAATTTAAATTCGATTTCAACGTATTTGAGTCCTCACCTCCTTTGTGTGTGATGCTGGTTGTCTCTACGTGATCAAACGTTTGCCGGGACCAGATGACACATTAAATTGTGAAATCAAGACACATCAGTAGTAAGAAAGATAAAATACTAAAACTAAGCCTAATCGCTGACATTTATGAAGATTATGCATGTATGATATTTATAACAAATGTCTTTAAAAGTAATTGTGTTGATAAATTAATTAAATAAAGATGACTTTGAAAATGAATAATTATAATTGAAGATAATTTTATCAACTTGAAAACAATTAAAATATTTGCTGCGACACAGCAAATTTGAAAATCAGAATATGCCTACTTTTCTTAAATTATGATAAACCAGCAAAACACATATGGTAAATCATAAGTATTCATGAATTCAATCAAGCAAGATACAGTATCCATATAATGTCGAAACCTGTAGTAAAATATTCAAAGACAAATGTAATTTCAACGAATCAGATAACTTAAAACTTAGTCTACGTATTTTTTACAATACATAAATTAAAAAATATAAATATCAAATCTTAAGATTTTCATACCATATATTAATTAAGATATGAATTAAAATTAATCTTAATTCATACCATATTAATTAAGGTTCATACATACCATCCATATATTGCTAAATATAATACATTAAATAATGAAATTTTAAGAATTGCAACAATATGTAATGATATTGGCTTTCTTCAAAATCATTTAAATAATTTAATAGATACATATTTTAAACTAGGTTACTATAAAAATAACATCAAGCAGAAAATAGTAAAATATATAAATCAACACAATAATATTAAAAATAAATTTAAAATCATTAGCGGAAAATGTTTATTAAAAGATAGTAAAAATATAATTTGTATAAAAATAAGGTACTAAATAAACAAATTTAATCAGATGAAATACGTCATTAGCGTGTATTTGGCCACATTTATATGTTGGGTCGAGGAATATTGGTCGAAACCTTATTAAATAACAGTTCCTCCTGATAACCTCTAATCTTAATTATGATAGATCGTGTATTATTAGTCAATTTAAAAAAAATGATTTTTATTTTTAATTTTACATTGATATAAATATAAATTATATAAAATCTTACAACAATTATTTATTATTTATATTTATTTTTAATTTATATATAGTATAAGATACTTAGATTCAGTTAGCTGATCTAATTGTATACCTAAGAACTTTTATGAACCGATTTATATATTATATTCTATATATTATAATCAGCGTTAAAGGTCATAAAGAGGAACTGCTATAAACTGGATATTGTTTAAAATAAAATATATTTACTACCCATGCAGTATTGTGTTGTTAAATCACGGATCACACATTGGCCAAATTTAACATTTACAAAATGCACGACCAAAGAATTTGCTAATAATCAAATCAGCTAACTGAGTGTACGTATTTAATATAATTATAAAATAAAAATGCCAAATCAAAATTAAATAATTTAATAAAAAATAATTTAAATAATAAATAATTGTTACAAGATTTTATATAATTTATATTTATATCAATGTAGAATTAAAAATAAAAATCATTTTTTAATTGACTAATAATACACGATCTATTAGAATTAAGATTAGAGGCATAAGGAGCAACTGCTATGTAATATGGTTTCGACTAATATTCCTCAACCCAACATAGAAGCGTGGCCAAATGCACGCTAATGACATATTTCCTCTGATAAAATTTGTTTATCTAGTATCTTATTCATATACAAATTATGATATTTATTATCAATCCATAAAATTTTTCCTCTAATGATTTTAAATTTATTTTTAATATTATTGTGTTGATTTACATATTTTACTATTTTCTAGTTTATAATACTTTTATAGTAATCTAGTTTAAAATATGTATCTATAATATTGCTTAAATGATTTTCAAGAAAGCCAATATCATTACATATTGTTGCAATTCTTAAAATTTCATTATTTAATGTATTATATTTTATATTATATGGTATGCATGAATGCTCATGCAAAAATATGTTTCTTGTAAATTTAAATATGTCATCTTTACGATATAAATTAATAGTAGTTTTAGTTAATGTTAATTTAATGTTCATATCTAGATATACACCTTCTTTATCATAAATATTGGTTTTGTTAAGAATAAGGCTACATGGATAAATTTGTTCGCTTATTGAGTAAAAATTATTAGATTTATATAGACATATATCATACATGTATCGTAACACATATTTCATATCTTTATATAGTTTAGTTTATTTTTATACAGTTATGAGCAAATTCATATTTTTTAAAGTTTAAAAAAAAGTCAGCTATAATTGGGCTACTGTTACCTCCCATTGGAACACCTTTTATTTGTCTAAATATATATGTCCCTACTTTTCAATAATTTAAGGATAATCAAAATATTTAAGGATTCTATTAATTCAATTTTATCCATATATTTATATTTACTTGATGATTGAATTGTTGTTAGATAGGTGCTATAGATGTTACAACATATAGATGTATATTTTTCAGAATATAAGATTAATTAATTTTTCTAACGCGTCTTTAATATCTACTAAATCTAGATTCACATAAAACGTACTAAAATCGTATGTATTTATATTTTGAAATTTTATTTCTTTTGTATGTTTTAAAAATTCTTTCGTTGAATTAGTATCGAAATAGTGTTTTATACCAGTATTAATTTCGATTACCCTACAGTATTTTTTGAAGTGTGCTTTAATTACTTTAAGTATTTTATTCATATAAACAGAAAGTGGTTTTAATGTACATTTAAACGCACTACATATGAACCTAGGTTTTATTGGATTTTTATGTAATTTTGGATTCCAATATAATATAGGTATAGTTTTATTATCTGATTCAATTTTTATACCCTTTTTATCCATTATAGAACAATGACTTGTAATAATTGTTTCTAAACTCAAATCACTACATTCATATGTTGTGTTTATATTTAAATCATTATAATTAACTTCTTGCATCAGTATATCATAATAAAGCTTTTTGCATATGAAGACAAATTTATTACTAGCTTTATCAATAGTTGTTATTATATAGTTACCCTTTAATTTAGTAAGTTCTTTATACATATCTTTATTAATTTTATCTTCCTTCTATAATTTTTTGTTATTTTTATTTTCTTTTTAATTTTATCTAATATATAAGTTTTCCAAATGTTTATCTTTAATGTATTTAAGCTTTTACTATTAATAAGCTTAATAAAGTAGGCATTTAAATCATTATATAACGAATTGTAAATTTTATTTTTTTGTTATTATTTAATCTATATTTTATTTTTTTGTTATTATTTAATCTATATTTATTCCCTTTTGCAATTGCATTCAGTTTCTATAATGTTTATAATATTATCGTTACATATTGATTTCAATTCTTTTTTATTACTAATTTTTCGTCCTAATGGCGGTAAAAACTTATACCTTATTTTAGAGTATATTTGCGTAAATCTGATCCTATTATTTCTTTACTTTTAGAATTATTTAAAAGTCTACCTATATTTATGCTATCTTTACATTTATTAATTAATTTTATGGTTAGTATATATTTTTTATTGTTAACATTTATTGTCCAATTATAGTATTTTATATTACAATGTCTATTATACAACTTAACCTATCACAATTGTTAATTAATTTTGATTTATTGAACAAATGATACATTTAGAAAAACTTCTTATATACATAACGATCTTTTAGATTATTATCTCTTAAAAGTTGTTTTAATATTTCTAATTGCTCATTTATATACATATATTTTTTAATATTTTTAACTCTATTTTTCTTATTCCTTTTATCACCATGACTTCTTGGTTTGCGTTTAACCGGATTATTATAATATAGTTGTTTATTATGTATTATACTACTTCTGCCAATTCCTTGTACCACGTCATTCAATCCTAATGGGTACATGGAATTAAGCGTTTTAATCAAAAAATCTTCTTTTTCTAATTGTTTTTGATTTAATATTGATATGTTTTCTTCGATAATATGTTCTAAAATAAATAATTTACAGTTTTTAATATCATGCCTTATTAATCTCATATGTTGTTTATGAAATATAGTTTGACTATTACGCTGTATATTATATATGTGTTGCCTAAACCTAGTTTTTAACATTTGATATGTTTTTCCTATATATTGCAATCCACATGTACATTGTATTAGATACACTACACCTGCGGTATTGCAGTTACAATTATTATTAATAATTCGGCCGAATGGTGGAGGCGTGTGCATTGCAAACTCTATGTACGGGGTTCAAACCTCAAGCATGCACTATCTATTGACTTCTCTGTAAGCACACGTCAAAGCCACAAGATCGCGTTGTCGAAAGACGTAGGGGCACCCGATGATGAAGCGGGACCGCTCTTCATTATTATTAATATTTAATGAAAAACATTTGTTTGTCGTATTACTTACAATACAATTATTATTATTTATAACATCACAAACTATACAATTTTTCTGTTACATTTGAAAGATCTAAAATAAAAACCATTAGTACCTACGTATTTTTCCAATATGGTTGAGTACATGTAACTTTTGTTAAGTCATAATTTTTAACGTTGCTTTTTCGGTGTCGCTACATAGTTTAGTTAACTCTGACTAAACTTACAACGGGTCATTTAGCAGCATCTAACAGGGGGCTGCTCTGCTTAAGGCGGTTGCAGGCTGGAACAAGATATATAAAGATCTACCATGATCTATAATTTATAGATTTTTATAGATCTATAAAGATCCATAAATATCTAGCTTACTTAGGTTACTATTAAGCAAATATTTTGACTATTTTGTGTACGAACTGTAAAATCGTTCTCTTTAAAATTCTTTATACGTTTTTAAATTTTAATTAATGATTTATTCTCATAATAAACTTATTATAAATTATTTGACTACCGCTATAATCAGGAATGTTCTATCATTGTCAATACTGCAGTGTTAGTACATTGATGTCGATACTGTACTATATCATTTCCTTATATATATCTGATATAGATATAGACTTAAAAGTTTCAGCATCTTTGTTCGGTTAACATACTAAACTAACAATTCCAATCTAATCAACCAAGCTTGACCTAATCAATCTTACCAACAACAGCAACTTGTAAGTGAATAACATATTTTCTCAGAAGAACCTGTACGATTTCAATATCATGGTTGTGTCGAATTGACGCGCTTAATGCTTAGGAGTGTTTATGACCCTAAGATTTCGCAATTGATTTGCCACGACCTTTAGAGCTAAGACATAAAAAGCATTTTATTCAGTTACAATATCCATTTTACAGGAATAAAGGTATAACTTTACAAAGTTGACTTACAGTTAACGGATTATGGTGCTTATGATAACTTTAAAAAATTTAAATGTTGCTTTTACGATTTTGTAACGAATATTAATTATTCACGTCAAAGCATTTTATTTAAATTTTTAAAATAAATATCTACTTGAAATTCTTCACTTGTGATGAATGATTATTCTCGTTAACGAACTTAGGAAAGACGAAATCTTTAAAATATGCATATTGATAGTCTCTAATTGATACCCCGGATGCCTGTTTTAATCACAGTAAACCTTTATGCGTTAATCGTTATATTAATTTTAATAGTTTCACATTCTTTCGTATCAAATAAAAGTTGCACTTGTACAAAATATCTTAAATACGGATTGAAAATTCCAAAAGCACACTATATGTAGGTTGATGATTCTTCTAACCGTACCAATGATCCCCTGAATGATGCTTATATACACTATTGTTTGTACTACTAGTTCAACTTCGAAACGGAAAGAGGACAATTTTTAATTTACAAAAATACAAGTTTTTTTAAAGCTTTCGGAGTAATTATCCTTTTTCAGTTTTTCAATTGTTTGTATTTTAGCTAAACTCGCTATTTATAGGAATTACTTACTATGTATTTATTCTGAATAAATAATTCAAATTATTCAAATAGCGAGTTTAGCTAAAATACAAACAATTGCAAAACTGAAAAAAAAGATAATAACTCTGAAAGCTTTTGAACCTCTTCCCGTTTCGAAGTTGAACTAGTAGTACAAACAATAGTATATATAACTTGAAATTAAACTGACTTAAATAATCGGAGATAGAACATAAATATTCATGATGCAATAATATGCTTTAACATTCGACTATATTATTACGTATAAAGTTGAAGAAACAAATGACGCATACAGTTTTTACTTTTCTGTTTTCACCCGTGAGATGATCATCTACTGAAAGGGTGATTCTAATTTTGTCTAAATGATAAATAACAAATAATATTCCCTACAACAATAATAGGTATCGTTAGTGTCTAGATATTACAAGCTTAGTTAATATCATCTAATGCAGTAAGAAAAATGATTGAAATGAATAATCAACGCAACAACTTGTTTTGAAAACTTGAGACTCATTAGCTAAAATGTCAAAAACAAATGAATTTTTGCCAAAAAGAAATTAAACTGGAAAGTAAGTGTTTTTTAATAAATAAACTATCTGTACCTGTACTCGTGTTAAGGTTTCTGTTTAAAACACTCACATAAAGTTGATAATCATATGAACAGAATATAAAACATAATACTTTCTAAAAATACTTATTACACTTGCACACTCAAGTATCTAGAATAAATATACAAACCTTTAAATAGTGAACTTGATAGTGAACTAGCGATTATCACACAAATGCAATAATAACAAATTAAAATGTGTTGCTGCCAATAAAGTATTAATGTTTTTTAAAAAATTGCATTTAAAGTTTTAAATTAGCTATATATGAATGTGACATATTATCGAAGAATTCCACCATAAAACAAAATGTTCAATGTATTTAAAGTTTAAAAAATATTCATGTGGAAATTGTTGTTCAAAATATTTTGTAAATCGCTGTGTTATATCACACATAAGACAACTACTTGCAAACCAAAGGTGTGAAAAAGATTAAATAAAATGCAAATGTTTTTTGTACTTCAAATCTCTCTTAATTTTAGTTTTTATTTTTACTGTAGTGCCAATATTTATTTAAATAGCTATTCAGGGAAACTACATCTCATTAGACTAATTCTAATAATATGATTCTTATCTCTCAAAAATAAGTTATTCACTAAATACTTTGCTCTTTATAAAAAAGAGGGATGGTCGATGCAATTATTCATTTTTAGGAAGATAAGATTTCCAAGAGGTAACATGAAGTATTACTTTTGTTTTATTAAATACTTTAGTTTGATAAATTCAATTAAAATTTTATAGTTTTTATAAAAAAATTTATATATAAATTCTCTATTTAAATAAAAAATTGAATTTTTATTTAAGTCTATATATATTATATAATAACATCGAATTATACTACTTATGTTTTAATTTAATAAAAATTTTCTCAAATTACATAAAATTTTTAAGTTAAAACCTAAATTTAATAAACGTTTTGTAGTATATTAAATTCCTTGGGATAGTTGTTTGTAATTGCTCATATATTAGGTAGACTGAACAGATCAAATCAGCTAACTGAGTCTACGTATTTAATATAATTATAAAATAAACAAAACATAATAATGCTAAATCAAAATTTAATAATTAAATAATAAAATTAATAATTGTTTTTAGATTTTTTATAATTTATATCAAGTTGAAATAAAAAATTGAAATTTAAAATAAACGTCATTTATATGAATTGACTAATAAATAACAGACGTTGTATTATAATAAGAATTAGAGGTCATCAGGAGGAACTGATATGCTATCAGGTTTCGGCCCCTAACTCTTCTACCCAACATAGCAGCGAGGCCAAATACATGCTAATGATGTATTTCCTCTGATAAAACTATCTAGTATCTTATTCTAATACAAAGTATATTATTTATTATCCATCCATAAACATTTGCCACTTAAGAGTTTAAATTTATTCTTTATATTATTGTGTTGATTTATATATTTTACTATTTTCTGCTTGATGTTATTTTTATAGTAACCTAGTTTAAAATATGCATCTATTAAATTATTTAAATGATTTTGAAGAAAGCCAATATCATCACATATTGTTGCAATTCTTAAAATTTCATTATTTAATGTATTATATTTTATATTATATGGTATGCATGAATGCTCATGCAAAATTATGTTTCTTGTAAATTTAAATATGTCATTCTTTACGATATAAATTAATAGTAATTTTAAATATGTATAGGTTTTAGAAAATCGTATCATATAACATAAAATAAAATGTGATATTTGTTGGAAGCTATATCACTTCATATACTTAATTTAGATCATAAGGTTTAGATTGATATATCATCCATTCAATCATATGAAAGTGATCATCTGTTACGTTTTATACAGGGCCCATTTTTATAAAAAAGATACTATTCGTTGTTTTGAATTTTGTTTTTCTGACATTTAAATTTTGATCTTACCTTTTGGTTTAAATATTATTTCTTGTGTTTTTAAATTTAAATCGTACAATTTCCATTATTTAATTTTTATGTTTCAACTTAATTTCATTTTGCATTAAGTTTTTTGTAGTTGTTTCATTTTTTATTTTGTTTTTTTTTTGTTATGCAGTTTTTTGTTGCCATTTTCTTTGGTCTTCTTTTTCTTCAGCGTTTATTCCGCATCGTTACGGAGTCCGCTTTTTCCACTGTCGCGCTAATGTCCCTTATTGACGGTTGATGTTCGTTTGCGCGAAGATCGCGACCGTACCATCGTAGTCGCTTATTCGCGAAGTTCATTAAGACACCATTTGGTACTGTTGATGCGACGGTTTTGTTTTACGACTGGCTTGTCACGAAGTCTATCGCCAACCCACATCTTTTCTCAGAACGGGCTTGGGACCGGCCATGGCGGAGTTTTCTATTTTACGCCTTCCAGTCTTTACCACTCCACAATATTTCTTCGCAGACCGATGTATTTGCTCCTTCACATTTGTCCACATCTCTTCTATCGTTGTGATGGGAGGCAAGACAATGTCCTCGACAAGATCTATCTTGCTTTATTTCATCCTCCACCATTTTATCCTACTGGTCCATTGCGTGGTATCTTGCAGATAACTGGTCTGTGTTGAGTCGCAACACTTTCGTATGGAATTACCTTGCAATCCAGGACAGTTTTTAAGTCTCTTCTCTTTATAGGACAGTAATCGATCTGAGATATCGCGCTTCCGCTATAGAACGTTGCTAGATGTGATACCCTTTTTTGGAACCAAGTATGGGTCACCTTTAGTTTATTGGATCTGCGATCACCCGCAATCATCAGATAATCTTCTTATGGTATCTCACACTTTACTTGCTCCAACATGTTCCAAAAATCGTCCTTTATATCCAAAGATGACCCAATTTGTAAAGCGTATGTGCTGACGAAGTGAAGGTTCACCTTATCACCCATGATAGACATTTTCATCAATCTGTCAGAGTATCGTCGCACTTCATAATATTTGACGTTTATGATTTTTATAATACATTTGCATTGATTAGTATATAATTGTGAATTCCATAAAAATCCAAAAATTCACGAATATGACAAAGGAGTTGTGAAGCTTTAAACGGCATTTACACATTTATTTTTTGTCTACTTTTGGTGATACCTGGACAATTACACCTGGTTCAATCATGACTATCCTTGCAATACACCTAATTGGCAAAAATGAATTTTACATCAAAGTAATTACTGATTTTCGTTACAAATATCCATTGCATTTTGGCAAAGCCAGTAACGATGGCTTATTAATCAGTCTTATAATATTATGTCAAATTTCTGTTTCTTCTTCGATTTTGTGTTTGAGTAGCAAATTTATCGAATGGAAAATATTATGTATTTTACCACTTTACAACAAAGCAATGTATGCTCAATGCATTTATAAGATTAACATGATAATCCGTCTTTGGAAATCACACTGCAGCATAGATGAGTTTTACCTTTGAACTCAACGAGATCTAACTATGAATTTGAGTGCTTACGGTCTAATTCGGAAAAATAAATAATTAAACGGAATAGAGTAATCTTCAATAATGACAATCATCAAAACTACAATAGGTTTTATATTTTAAATACAAAGTATTAGTTTTGGGTTTGTATGTATAACGTAAATTACACATTATTCTATAAAATAAATTTATTTTTTGCAAGGCTGTATATATATAGTTTGTCGCTGACTGCTCTATATTATTAAAACGCATATGTAACTTTATATTTGCTTTTTCTCCATTCTGCCATCAACATACTCCATATCAATTTTTTATTAAAAAACATTTTTCAGGCGCTTTTATTTAGAACATAAAAAATCTCGTCAGTTGTTTCACTGCCTTCGTAATGTCACAATAATTATCATTCGACTGTTACGCTTGCAGCATCTTGTTCCACTTCACATCTAAGACGTTTCTATAGTTTTTTTGCTCCGTTTCTGAATACTTTTTACATATTGTACCCAGTTCATTCGTTTTGCTTAATATCTCGCTCTTACTAACATTATTTTTTAGGTAAATTGAAAAACACTAAGAAAACGTTTCCGTACACATTCAAACGACTGTCGTGTATGTTATCGATGCGCCGTTACTCGGTAATGTTCACAGTTTTCACGTTCTGCTCTAGTACTACTATTTACAGAATATATCTCTTATCTTAATGCTTCACGAAGAAAACAAAAACCACTCGGGTAAAATAATTAGTGCAAAATTGCTGTTGCAATTTCGCATTTTGCTAACTAAATGAAACCATCATCGTCGTCTACACCACAGTCAACAACGCCAAAGTCCTCTTTCATTAGTTACAGCAGCTAACAAAATACGACTTGAAATTTCAATTTTGAATATGTTAAAATTCCCTATTTATCATAGTGTAATTTTAAATAAATTATCACAGTACAACCCATTATCCCGTGAACAATATTATGTCAGCAAAATATAATGTTAGGCAACAGCATCATCATAATTCATGATGCAATGCTATGATTAATAGCGGTAGGGCACAGCTGTCGCTATTTTTCATTTGGTTTTACAAAGCAAATAAAATCGTTATCTACAACTTAAATTTCTTTACAAAATAAGAAATTTAGATTTTGCTTTTAATTTAAGAACTGACAAATGATTAAACCACCTACATGCGATTATGTTTTTATCTCTTTCTCTATAATCGTCTTATTCTAGCAACACCACCGTAATGTTCGCGGATAATAATAGCACAACACCATCCCATATTGATGATGTTCACTCTTAAATAATCGTGCCAAATCCGTCTTTGCTAATATTGCTCTTGCCTTATTCCACTCAATAGATTATCAACGTCGTATTTTTTGTCAGTGCCGTTTCATTTCGGATTTTGGTATCACCTTTTTTGTTTTTGATGTTCTGTTTTTACTACAAGCATTCATACTGTGCAGTGTTTAAATAAAAACACATTCCTAGACGTGATTATTAATAATCGTCCTTATTCAATTTTACAAATTAGATTAGCTAACTGAGTGTGTATTTTATATCATTCATAAATTAAAAAATAATGCTAAATAAAATTTAAATAATTAAATAATAAATAATTAAATAATTATAAATAATTAATAATTATATAAAATTTTATATAATTTATATAAAGTTGAAATTTATCTTTGAAATTTAAAATAAAAGTCGACTTTTATGAGTTTAATAAATAACAAACGATGTATCATGTTAATATTATGTTAATTTAATGTTTATTTCTAGATATATAACTTCTTTATCATCAATATTAGTTTTATTAAGAATAAGGCTACCTGGAAAAATTTGTTAATTTATTGAATAAAAATTATTAGAGTTAAATACACATATATCATCAATGTATCGATACATATATTTCATATATTTATATTGCTTAGATTTAGTTTTTACACAGTTATGAACAAATTCATATTCTATAAAGTTTAAAAATAACTTAGCTATAATTGAGATACTATTAAATTTGGCAACTGATTCAAAGGCTGTTCCTCCCATCGGAACAGCTTTTATTTGTTTTTATTTAATTTATTAAAATATTTAAAGATTCTATTAATTCAATTTTATCCATATATTTAAATTTATATGATAACTGAATTTTTGTTTGATAGGCATTTTAGTTATTAGAACATATAAATGTATATCTATTTCCTAATATTAATATTAGGAAATATAATAATATTAATATATAATATTATATAATAAATATAATTAATAATATTAATATTAATTTTTTCTATAATTAATTATCATTAATTCGCATATTTTCCAAATTACCCAAATAATATCAAAGCTTTTATAAATGAAAGCTTCGTTTTCTTTTTATTTTTTTTCGAACTTTCCCTCTTTAAATAACTTAATCGATCGTTTTTAAATCAGTTGTTGGAAAAGAGCTGTAGGATACTGTAGAAAACAATAAAACGTCAACATTTTTCTTTATTTAAATAAACATTAAACTGATAGAAATGATAAAAATCACCTTATAGTCAATATTCAACTCATTACAGTGTAACTCACAATTGTGTAAATTATGATGTCAGTTAAATATAATGGTTAGGGAATAATAATGTTATAATTTTATTTTAATGTTATTCACTATACTAGTTAACTCATTATCATAAATATAAAATTCAAATATTCGGTTATTATCCGTACATTTAAATAAAGTTATTGAAATATATAAATGTATTATATGAATACAACTTTTTTAATTAACACAAACAGGAAAGTGTAAAGCTATATGTGTTTTTACAAACTTCTTCGGGAAGCTTAACCCGGAATGCGCCTTCCGCATACACCTACCCCCAATGGGGAGTTTCAACCTTAGTCTACTCATCACTACAAGTTGGTCTCATCAGTGTGACCCTGTTGCTACTCAACTTCGACAGTACTTAATCCTCAGTAAACCTCAGAAAGGAATTCACTAAGCGCACGTTTCTCCACCGATGACCAGCCTTACATATAGTATAGTTTGCGTAAGCAGTAGCTTCACAGGACAGCATGTGTGCTATCGTTCCTTCCTTCATCAGCTTACTAAGGTTGCTGAACAAGTAACACGCTGGTATTCAGCTGAAGCACAGTGCACTAGCAAAATCTCTTTAGCTAAAAAGCACGAACAAAGCTCTAGCGTAGATGCTAAGATTCGTCACTCCACATATAGTGGTTATATGAATTGAAAACTACTGGTGACGTTATATTAATCAGAAAGAATTTCATGCAACTTTTTTTATTAAAACGATCAGGAAAGTATAAACCTGCATGCTTTTTTACAATCTTCGTCGGAAAGCTTAACCCAGAATGCGCCTACCACAGACGCTAGTCTACAATGAGGCGTTTCGACCTTAGTATACTCATCATGGTCTCATCAGTGTGGCACTGTAGCTACTTAACTTTGACAGTACTTAATCTCCGGTAAACCTCTGAAGGAATTCACTAAGCGCACGCTCCTCCACCGATGACCAGCCTTACATCTAGTATGGTTTTTAAAAATTTAACGAAAGAAAATTTTCAATTTCGTAAAATGTTAGTAGAATCGTCAAATAGTTACATTTTTAGAAGCTATACTATAAATTAAGAGGTATAATTTTTGATTTTTAGGTAATAAGGCTTCTAGTGAAAAATGTTTGCTATTTTGAATAATCATATTCAAGCTTAGCTTGTAGGCGTAGTAGATTAATCTCATAGTTTTATCCTGTCGGTTTATATAGGAGTGGATTATTAGTTTTATTGCAAAATTGCACAATTCTTTCAATATCTCCTGCAGCATAATGTAAGAATACTACAAACTAATTATATTTAGACAAATAAATAAAATTTTCCTTAATAAATTGCCAATGTTAACAGATTTAAACAATATAATTTAGAGACAATCAGTAGGAAGTATCATTTTATTAGTTAAGCTAACGTCTTCTTAGTTGTCAGAGGGATCTTATTCTGTAAGGGAGCACCAATGCGGCATGATGCGATTGTGTCATTCAGGGTTTGACACACACATATTAGAGATCTTAAAATCGACGCACAAGGTAGGAAGTCAATAAATATGGGCTCAAGAAATCTTTGTATTTGATCACGGGGATATTCTCTGGATAAGACGATTATACCCGATATAGTCCAGTTGCGCTAGAGTCATACTTAAACCTTATCTCTTAATGACATATGCTAAACTCGTTTCAGAGTCATCTTGTTCGCTCCAGGACCTGGTTGAATTTATTCATGTTTAATTCTGAAGCACAGTTTACTGAAATGGTGAAACTTGTTTATCTCACTCCATGTGTGAATGGAAAGAATGATTGGTTTTACAACAACGGTGGAAAATGATATGATTGATAATCTCTTAAACTTTTTCTAGCTCAAGAGATAACATTAAAGACTGGTGCATGCGTCTTGGAAGGATTTAAAATAAAGTTGGATGGGGACAACTGGACAATTCTTTAAGTCAATTCTTATAAAGAATTGATTGGTTTGTGAGATAACATTCTTACATTAGTGTCATGAATAACAAGGTTGTGGTAGCATCAGCGTAAATACAAGATATTTATCGTGCAGGAGACGTTTGAAAATATTTTTTAAAGCGGATAAGTACAAAATTGGAGATAAAAAGGAGTCTCGAGGCACATCAGTAATTGTTTAAAACATACTAGTAGTAGGATCATCTTTCCAGTAGAAACGGTTTTTTATTTAAATTTCCTTCTGGATATTTGAATGTTTCAAAATCAACAGGGGTGGCTAGAACATTGTGACGCCAATCTTCTTACTCTAACTGTCTGTCAAAAATCGATAAACACGAGTGGAGATATGTGTATTGTTTTGAACATCTTTATGCTGAACTCCAGGTGTTTAGTGTATTCGTCATTAATAGATATTTACTACTGAAACCATACAAAGAAATATGCGTTGCGGTGATGAAGTGGTTCAATAATTATACATGGAAATAGATGTTTCCAAAAATCTGTTAAAGCCTTCAGAATTGATCAAACTTGATGATTTCTGCTTCCAACTGACAAATTTTTTGGAATCTTACAATAGGAAGACTGGAAAGGGTTAAAACAAACCATGCAGCTTTCTCACGACTTAGCCGGAGTCTGTCTTGATAGCTTCAATATTCTTTCAGTGTTTGCTTAATGGTGTCATAAAGATGGGGGAGGAGGATTATTTAGGCTATAACCTTTGGTGGGTTTATTGACAATAAGATTGTTTAACGTTTTAATTAAAGGTCGATATTTCAGTGACTAGGACAAATGAAGCTCACTTACCTGATGACGAATAATTGTAGAATAACCATTTGCATAATATTTTGAAGACTTTAGGATACCTGTAGAAATCATAGATTTCTGGAAAAACGTGTAATATCTTCATTTTGTGAGTTTGCTGTACTTTTTGTAGTTTTCTGGATTTGTCAAATCATTTTAAATTACTGAAACATTAAATTTAAGTACTACATTTATTAAAACAAAGTTTAAACTATATTTTAAAGTATATGGTGAAAACAGGAAAATAAAATAGTGACAATGTGCCATTTATACAAATACTAAATACTCAAAATTTGTAATAAAAACATCAAGAAACAAAAACAAAAAGATAAACAAATAAAATACAAAAAATCATTCCCAAAGAAAATTTGGGCATATTTGTACACTGAACACCTAAAAATCAAAGCCACTTTCAAAAATATAACATCGATATAAACAAAAGGTAATATTTGAATGTAAAATATCAGAAAACATATTAAAACCATAAAATTAATAAAACTTCAAATTAAAATAAAATTACCAAATTTATTATAAATTATTAATTAAACAATAACTAAGTTAATATTTTAAATTAAATCAAGTTGTATTATTGCGCATAAAATTATACTTTTTTATAAAGTAAGCCTAATGTATAATACATACACCAAAATTAACCTAATGATCTCAATTTAGTATATGACGTGATATAACTACTAACATATGATCTTGTTTTATTTTATACTTATGTAGTATAATACGTTTTTTTCAATACCTACAAGATATTAAATGAACAATAAGCAACAATAAGCTTACTGCATTTAGATTTGCTGCACTTTTATGATAAAGTTGAAAATATTAAGCTACAACAAAAATATTGGAGTATATGTTTGAGTATTACTGCCCAGGGACGCCTAATTGTCTTGGATTCAATTTCATTGTGGCTGACAGTTAAGTGTAGATATGGATATCATATTAATTATGTTAAATTTAACAACCAACAATATCGAATGCGTCATCTATTGTTTCACGATTATTTACATGAGTATTGAATATATAGTATAGTTTATCTCCTAGTGATATTGTAACTGCTTCGCCACTAAATTAATTATAGCGATAAGATTCAATTATAGCGATATGGACAAGGATGAAAAATAGTAATGTATAACCACCTTGAATATATCATGGAGAATTGCTTTCGGGTCAAATGTAACTTTTTTGCGAACCATCCCCGTGAATACAACATACTTTATTTATTATTAGATATTTTGACTATACTCAGCAGTTCTTTTCAATTGTAAGTATTTGATATCACCAAGACAATTTTTTAATGTACTTTTATAGTTGGTATTTGATTTTATTATTGTGTAATTTTATTGCTTTTTAATATTATTTTACTGGACATCATTTATTTTATATTTTAAACGAGCAACGATGTCTTTGTAAAAACAGCTCTATTATTGTATTGCCTTTTGATATTATTTTATTGTAATTGTATATTTTATTCAATTTTATTGTAATTGTATATTATTGTTCTGTAATTTTATTACTTTTTGATATTATTTTATTGTATATCATTAATTGTATATTCTAAAAGAGAAAAACCGTTGTCTTTGTGAAAACTTTGTATGGAATAGTCAAAAACACAATTTACAGTTTTATTGGTATAAGTATACTTTTAGTAACTTAAACTGTCATCTATCAGATTTATTTGCTCTTCAGTAAACGACTTTTAAAAGTGATATATATAATCAATTTTGCTAAATCACCTTGTGTGATCTAGCAAATTTGATAAAATCAATGAAATAATCTATTAAAGGATGAACAGTAACGAACAGTTGCCCGGGGTCATTTGAAGACTCCGTAATATTTAATATATAGAATAGATAACCAGGCTATAAAGGAGAAAATTTATTTAAAGAACAAACGTTTCGGACCTATCTTGATGACAGTTTTATTGTAGAAAAACGAACACTGAAGCTCAAGATAGATCCCAGACGTTTGTTCCTTAAATAAATTTTATCCTTCATAGCTTGGTTATATATTCTATATATTAAATATATAATACAATGCAAGGTTGAATGAAATCAGCAAAAATTGCCTTTTTATTTTTATAAATAAACAATTTAAGCGCTTGAAATGTTTGATTTTAGTTTATAAAAATAAATAAACAATTTTTGCTGATTTCATTTAATCTTTCATTGTATTTTATGACGCATCCGGTATCAAGAAAGATACCATTGTCAATAAGCAATTTCGTCAGCGTACCGACACAATAAATCTTTAAAAATCGTTATATACAATGTCTTTTAAAGATTATTTTTTCATTTTATAATCTATTTGCTCTCTCTATATATATTCATCAAAATGATTTTACCCTCAGAAATTTGCTTTTCATATATCAACCATCAGCCTTTTTCATACGTCACACTCAAAATTAAATTATATATATATATTAAATGTTTTTTAAAGATTTATTGTGTCGGTACGCTGACGAAATTGGTAATTGACAATGATATCTTCCTTGATACCGGATGCGTCATAAAATACAATGTAAGATTAAATAAAATCAGCAAAAATTGTTTGTTTATTTTTATAAACTAAAATCAAACATTTCGAGCGCTTAAATTGTATATTTATAAAAATAGATAAGCAATTTTTGCTTATATATATGGTTGTTTAATACTGCCGTTTGCG